>CM060358.1:163260530-163448959 GCA_030545235.1 Helianthus tuberosus
GGAGGATGATTCCATCGGTGATGGTTGAGCGGATGATGATTCGATCAATGATGGTGGATCGAAGTTTATGGTTCTAGAGACTTTGGGGAGCACTTCAGAATCAAAACCCTAGATCTGATAACTTAATTGATATTCACTCTTAAATTTTGGGCGAGCGGGTTAAATTTTGATATTTCCGCTTAATTTTTTTCACTAAATTGTGACAATGTGATGGTGGCAAGCTGAATGGCCGTCAAAAAACGGTGGCAACTTCCATAAAACGTTATATTTTTACATATTTGTCACCATTTTACGACCGTATTATATAAATTATTATTATTTTGGATATTTGAGATGTATTTGCTACCAATAATATTTTGGTAGAAAAATGGTAACTGATTTTGCTACCATTTTCTTTCGGTTGCAAATTTTGGTGGCTATTGCCTAATTTTCTAGTAGTGTCAGCCGACACGCCCCCGTGCCCATCTCCTAGACCTGCTGCTTGTCAAAATTTTGCAGACCTTTGTTCAACACAGGGTCGTGTTCACCCTACACGCCCCCGTGTTCATTCGACACGAGCCCGTTTGTAAGCTGTTTTACAAATATACCTATTATTTGTAAGCTGTCTCATATTGTTACTATAAAAAAAAAGTAAAAATACCTACTTTGGATTATTTTAGACATTTGTTAGACCATTTAAGTTAATATGTTTCGCAACCTTTAACCTCAAATTATCATGTTCGTAACCTAATAGTATTCTAAGCTAACGAGTTTGTGATGTTGTCATGATGTTTTTTCGCTATGTAGGGTATGTTTGGCAAAACTAGCTGGTGACTGGAAGTTAGTAGCTGTTGGCTAGAAGCTGGTGGCTAGAAGCTGTTAGCTGTAGCTGTAGCTTTTTAGATATATTTGGTGTTTGGCAAAGTAGCTGGAGCTTTTAATAAAATGTATAAAATGACCAAAATGGACATAACTAAATATTTTAAAAGTTTGTGCATTAAAAAGTTTATTATATTTGGAGGTTAAAATAGTCATTTTTTTCCCTAAAAGCTTGTAGCTTCTTCTAAACGCTACTAGTAGGAGCGTTTAACCAAAAGCTTTAAGCTTCTAACCTAAAAGCTTCAAGCTACTTCAACCAAACAAGACTTTTTGTTAAGTAGGAGTTTTTTTATAAAAGCTTAAAGCTATAAGCTCCTAAAAGCCCCTAAAAGATTCATGCCAAACATACCCGTATAGGGCCCGAGAAATATCGCTTGATGGAGGGAGGAAAAAAGAATTATCATTGTAAGTTTATGTATATTTTTGTATATGGTATTTATAAAGTAAGGAATTTTTTTTATTAATTGCAAGTTAATGTATATATTTTTTATAGACACAAGATAAAAAAAAAGTCTTATTTTCTCTAAAAATAATAATGAACATCCAAGAGAAATTTATTTGAATATAATAAGAATATAATTATTTTTTTTCATAATTTTTTTAATTCTGTTTTAACATGAACCAAATTGGTGAAGTTCTTAAAAATCAATTTATCCATTTATTTTATTAGAAAATCTAGTCATTTAACAAAATCAAATAAGAAAAGGATGTTTAAGAATTAAATTGTTAAAAGAAGATTAATGCAAGCAAGTTTATATAAGAAGCATGCATTTTATGAATTAATAATTTCATTGTTTCTTTATTGAGGGTTCCTTGGGATGGCGAAACTCGTTGCTTGAGAAGGAAGGATCTTATAGACACTCTTTATGCTGCACTTCCTTCAGGCACAGTAAAGTTCGACTGCCAACTTGAATCCATAAAACTTGACCCGCATTCTACCAAACCAATTCTTCGCTTCATCGATGGAAGCTCCATTAGAGCTAAGGTATTTACTTGATCGAGCACAAAAGCGTTCTACATGTTATGAATCGTCCTTTTTTGCCTTTTTTACTTTGCGTTTTCAATAGAACAATGATAGTTAGTGGTGCTTGTAGGTAGTAATTGGTTGTGATGGTGGCAAGTCTATAATTGCAAACTTCCTTAACCTCAAGCCTACAAAGATGTTCCAGTCAAGCGCCATAAGAGGTCTAACAAACTACCCAAATGGTCATTCATTCGAGCACGAGTTTGCTCGTTTTTGGAAAGATAACATTCTTGTGGGAATAATTCCAGTTGATGATAACATGGTTTACTGGTTTTGTTTGCTACCATACATTCCTAAAGGTTGTTATCAATTAACACCATATTTGTGTAGATATAGCTTCAATATTCACGTGGCTTGTTTTTTTTTTTTTTTTTTTTGACTATAATTAACAGATGAAAAGATTTGGGTAGATCCCGGTGTGATACAACAAGTAACACTAGAGTTGGTAAGCGATCATCCCCAGGAAATTCGCAAAATGATCGAAAACACAGACATGAAATCATTATCTATTACACACATGAGATATCGTGCACCATGGGACTTGTTAAATGGCTCATTTTGTAAAGGAACAGTAACGGTTGCTGGTGACGCTATGCATGTCATGGGCCCATTTTTGGGTCAAGGTGGTTCAGCAGGGTTAGAAAATTCAGTTGTGTTGGCTAGAACAATGGCTCAGTTGGGTTTGAATGGTTTTGAAAGTGGGAGTAAGCTAACGGTCCATGGAGTTGAGGAAGCGTTTAATCGGTTCGTGAAACAACGAAGGATGAGGGTGGCCCGATTATCGTTGCAAACTTACCTCACCGGCATGCTATGGGGTACTTCTTCATTTCTAAAGAAGATTATATATATTGTGTTATTGATTCTTCTTTTTCACAACCAAAATGGTCATACTGATTATGATTGTGGTGATCTTTGATATGTTCTAAATTTATTTTTAAACATGTTTGTTAGTATATTACTAAGTTTATTTTAAACATGTTTATATGTATAGCAATGATTCAAAGATACAAACTCAATAAGTTGTGTAATATAAGTTTGGTTCTATAGACATTATAAACGTTATTTACAAATAAATTAATATTCTTGTATGTTGTGTAATATAAGTTTGGTGCTATAGACATACATAAATGTTATACAAATAAATATTCTTGTATTAGAGAGTAGTTACTTTAATGCTTATCAGTTGTATTCCACTTACGGGAGTGGTCCAAGGTTTGACTGGCCAATGATAAATAGTTTTTTTTTTTTTTTTTTTTTTTGTTTAATGATTGGAAGGGGCATTATTAGGCATTATTCCCACTACGCCACTTTTGCAATAACGCCCCATGCTGACTGGACTGCCACGTGTCGAATAATGCCCCATGGTGGGGGCATTATTTTGTTTAACAACTACACATGGTCTTAGTCCCATTTTATAGTTTTTTGGATCCATCAGCATGCCACGTCAGCAAATATTGGCCACGTCAGAAAAAAGAACTAACCAAGTTAGCGGGTAGTTAACGACGGGGTGACACAACACACAAAGTGTTAAGTTGGGAGTGGTGTGAGCCAAAGTCAAAGTTGAGAGTGCCAGCGGCCAAATGGCAATAGTTGGGGGTGTTTAAATCCATTAACCCATTAATCAATTGATCATGTTAATCAACTAGTGTTTTTCAATGGCATGCGTTGGGCGAGAGGCAATGAGGGGATTCCTGTTGTTACGCTTTTGACTTTGCGGGATGCGGTCGGGGTAAAGCAAGAAGAAATAACATTGAGTATTTAACCAAACTGATTCAAGTAGATAAGGGCATCAAAAACATAATATACCAACATAAAATCAAATCGACATTCAACCATTTCCTTACATAATGACATTTGAAGATCAATGAAGGTGCAAAAGACTCCTTAGCAGGTCGAGCGATGGCACAAGGCCCAAATTGCCAAAGGGCCCGAAGTAGAACATTAGTCTGTCTATATTGATTCTTACTCGGCCTTGATTTCTGCCAACCAAAAAAGCAAATTAGTTTGTTTGCCTGTTACAAGTCATTTTAAATGCTTCCGAAGTCATTTTGATACCTAAAATGAAAATGGGTCAAAAGCTTCCGAAGTCTATTTTAATTGCATAAAACCCCCCAACTATTTTTTTGGTCTCAATTTACTGCATATTACTTGTTCAATTATAATGTTGTCCTTTTACATCTAAACGAGCAATAAACCAAAGTCCCATGGTTTCCATGATTGTGGTATAATATAACACTACGAAATCCTTTAAGATTAACTAAAAATTATCCAATCAGGAATAAAACAAGATAGAAACACATCATACAAAAATAAACCTAAACTAAAACAAGATAGAAACACATCATACAAAAATAAACCTAAACTATACAGCGAAGGACAAAGAAACCCAACAACAACAAATAAACCTGTATAAAGAAGACCGTCCCTTCAATCGAAATCAATAAGTGGAGAGACAACCCGATCTAACCCGATTAGCATCACCCGAAATCCAATCAACCCATACATTTTTCACTCAGTTTGCAGGTACAATTTCACCAAGCCATAATCAAAACTCTACTTATAGGTATGGAAGGAGGTTCCATGCTAAAAGTATACTTCAAGTGACTAATCCATTCATTTCTATTGGTGTTTCTTTTTACCAATTTGAAATATATATTCACTAGGTTATAACCCGTGTGCTACACGGGCTGCACCATTAAATTTACATACGTCAAAGAGTATAAATAAAAAAAATACAAAAGAAATTATATATTACATAGATCAGAAGTGTAAAAATAATCCGTATACATATTCGTAGGCATTTGACAAACTACAAACTACTTTCTTTCATGTACAACTCCCGTCCTTACCTCTTGTAACCCTCAAGCGTTCCACCCGAATATGCATTACATTTTCCAATTTCGCCATCCTAATAAAATCAACCGGAAAGCGCTACAAAGAAATATATAACAATGTTAAATTGTGTTTTAAGAAGAAAAAATATGATTTAGAACCAAGATGCTTGGCTAATAATCAGCCAAGCATCTTTAAATGTTCATTTTAGGATGTCAAAAGCATTGAAGTACATTCAAGTTGTCTCATTGTTAGCTAAGTTCATATATTTTACCCAAACTTTCAACCCATTTACCCTGTACTACTTGAGATACTAACCCAAATTAATGCATTTTCAAGTAAAAGGATCGATTTGGTCGTAAAAGGACAGCTTCAAGAACATAACACATAAATATAATAATTGGCTAATAATAGTATAATGATATACTTGCTTTTGATATCTATATCCCTTCAGCCAAGTCTTAAGGTACAATGAAGACAATCACCTTAAAAACAATCTTCATATAACATTTAGGGAACAATTAATATAAATATGGAATTATTATAGGAAAAAATCGTGTGTATGTGGAATAATCTTTGTAAGAATAGGAGGGACTTACATAGAGTTAAAAAAAAAAAAAAAAAAAAAAAAAAAAAAAACATCAGAACCTGTTGAAGCAACCTACTCGACGCCGGAGGTCACCCATGAGGATAGTGTTTGGAAAAAAATGGCGTATAATGTAAAAAACATAATCCAAAGATTGAAAGTTGCAACAAATGCTAAATGTGAAGGCGAAAAACAATGGAAAATAAATGTAATAAAGAGGGTAAGTAATAGACTACACCATTATGGTTCCAACAGTCGCTGATGTTCTTGCAGTTGCATACTCTCCTGCGCCGAATCAATCATTTATTAATGTTCCAAGTTCATATGAAAGTTGATACATGAAGTTCGTCATGCTAAAGAAAAGGTAAATACGCAACTTTATTTAACGATTTTGTTGAAGCTAGTATGAAACTAACTATTCCTCTAAATGATCAAATAATCATAAGTTGAATTTTGTTAATCCAATTAACAAAATCTGATTATTGTGACTTCAGATAATCAATTTCAAAAAAGCAAGTTTTATAACTAAAATTTCATGAAGAGTCTATTTATGTATTGCATTTGAACAAATTCCTATAGTGCACGGTCCTCCCAACCGCCGGAGTGATCCCACTCCGGGAGCCGCTACCCGACCAAGCTAGCTCCGCGGTGACTTCCCCTTGCCGAGTTCTTACCCTGGGCGACATATGCCACTCCCAAGACTCGAACCCGGTACCTTTGGGAAGAGGTGGGTGTCGGTGGCCAACTGGGCTACCCCAGTTGGTTTCTTTCGAACACATTTGAACAAGCATCTATAATCAACCTTCATTAGAATTAGCCAAATAGGCATAGAAATTTCTATTTCATGTAAAACAGATCAAATAATAAATACCTAATTAAGAAAAACTTACCAAGATCGGCAAGATTATTTATGTTCACACGTTAAATGATCTGAGATTGGCGGCGTCTTCAAGTTTGGATTGGCTTTAGGTTTTCGAATACATCAAACCTAGTGGAGACAGAGTGTAAATAATAAGGTGGGTTACAGGCTAGATCAGCTTCGCAAAAAAGATGGAAATCATCACGCAACAGGATG
Organism: Helianthus tuberosus; assembly: GCA_030545235.1. Classification (NCBI taxonomy): domain Eukaryota; kingdom Viridiplantae; phylum Streptophyta; class Magnoliopsida; order Asterales; family Asteraceae; genus Helianthus; species Helianthus tuberosus. The sequence continues at coordinate 163,266,906 of CM060358.1, forward strand.
GGAGATTAGCGTTGGGGGTTTTGGAATAGATGAAACAGAATAGAGAGAATACAGAGAGAAAGTAGCGAACAAAAAGGAATAATTTGCGTTGTATTACGGGTCGGGTGATACGTAATGGACGCATAACTTGGATCCAAACAAATGAGCGGGAAACCCACCAAAAGAATTGCTTGAAAAGATGACACCTTCAAACGACTCTACGCTAAAAAACATACGTCAAACGACTTTTAACCCATTTGACCCATTCCATAAACAATAATAAGTGTTATATACTTGCTACAAGTCCTTAAGTTGCTTTGAAAATTCTCAGTTTAGCAAGTATTTTAGAGCTAATATAAGTTGTTGACAACTGACATTAGCTGCATCTCCATAAAATTTTTATTAGGATTTTACAACTATATCATACTCTTAAAGAGGTGGCAGGGCATACAGGCTGGGACGGATCGGGTAACTAGTCAAAGCACCCAATAACATTTCAACCCGAATCTCCTTTAAACCTATTTACCCAATTGCCTGGCCGTAGAAGTAGAACATTCTATTAATGGTTGATATTATTCGGATACACAATACTAATACAGTGAAAACTATCATGATATAACAATAACTTTCATGAATCATCGTGTCCAAAAAAACAAGGACACAATTAAGACCTTTAAGAAATTGTAAATGTATAGCATGAATTTTAGGTGGGAACTCTCATATCAGCCACTATTTCACATATTCAACCCCCCATAAGACGTAGATCGCGAGTGAATTCCCATAACATCTAAACAGAAACATACGACCCAACACAGATATTATATATCACACATATGGGTCGGCTTTAAAAATTTGACATCATTAACCATTCCTTATACTAGAGAAACTTCAAACTAATACAGAATTAAAATACTTTTAACGTGTGCAGATTTTAGATATCTGCTGCATATATAATTATTTATATGCTGATTTATATTTAGCCTTCAAATCGGTGATCACAATATATATACTAGAAAAAACTTCAAAATTATATAACTAACCTTCTGGAATCTGCAGCCCAACTCAAATATGCAGTCGTAGGTGTCGTGACTCGCCACTTTTGGATATAGTGGGCAAAACCGGCGGGCCGGGGTAACGGGTCAAAAGTCAAAACGGGTCGTTCCTAAAAAAACACTACACTATATTACGATACAGATAATTAATATACATGACTGATTGAAAAGAATACATATTAACATATAAAATAAAAAGCAATTCGTGAGTATGTGATCTAACCCAAACTTCTGTTGGTTGCATGTTTTAATTAGTCTAACCCATTCTGACCCGTTAAACCACCTGTCTTGCTTTGGTCCATTCGGACCCGCTCTTCCTTTTCAAGGCTTTGTGATGATGTCCAGTTTGACCCGACTTTAGTACAGACATACCTAAAAGAGCCCAAAAGACAACAAAAAAAAAAAAATCCCAACAACTCTACTCGTTAATGACGACACGGGGTATGATTTCCAGGTCTACTGTAAATAAGTGTTAACTTGCATTGACCATTAAAACCTAATTACCTAAAGCATGTCAAGAAATTCAACAGATATAAGCATTTAACACATGTTTTCATGCAATCTAGTAGGCAACTTGTTGCAAGAAGATAAGCATAACCCAACAGAAAGCTACTTAATGCAATATTATATTAAGTTCAATAACTAACGGTCTTCCCGGCCTGCAGGTGGTTAAATGCAGTTGGAACTTATAGAGCAATTAAAAAGGATGCAAATTCACATAATAAACGCTACACTGCTACAGATGATTGAATTGCCAAAGTTACAATACACTGTTAGAAGGTGTGGGAGAATACTTCTCTACCCAAATGGGGCTAGAGGACAAACTTTATATAATAAATAATTGTTACAACAGAAAAGGAAATGACATAACTATACAAATTAGAATATTTGACCAAGAGAAAATTGAGGAACAGATTGCATAATTTACAGCACTAATTGCATAATTTACAGCACTAATTCAGTGGTCAATGTTGTCTAATATCCCCCGGCAAGCGAAACGGCGGTGCACGAACCCGAAGTAAGTCCCGAAAGTTCTCGAACTGAGGCCGTGGTAAACTTTTGGTGAAGATATCCGCGAGTTGAAGCTTGGTAGGAACGAACTGTGTGTGTAGTTTACCGGACATTACTAATTCACGAACAAAGTGATAATCCAAGTCGATGTGCTTAGCCCGTTTGTGAGAAACGGGATTTTGACTCATGAACAAAGCGCTGCGATTGTCACAAAGTAGTGTAGGTCGAGTAGGCGGAAGCGCATGCAACTCCTTGAGCAAATGAGTAATCCAAACAATCTCAGCTGCGGTGTTTGCCATGGCACGATATTCTGACTCGCAACTGGATCTTGAGACGGTTGGCTGCTTTTTGGCACTCCACGAAACCAAGTTTCCACCTAAAAAGATAGAGTAGCCGTACGTGGATCTTCGTGTTTCAACACACCTAGCCCAGTCAGCGTCTGAGTATCCCAAAATGGTCGTGGATTGAGGACGTTGAAATAAAAGGCCATGAGAGATGGTTCCTTTGACATACCGTAAAATACGCTTAACGAGCTGGAAGTGTTTGTCAGTTGGAGCATGTAAAAATTGACACGCCTGATTCACGGCATAAGCAAGATCAGGACGCGTGATGGTAAGATATTGAAGTGCCCCCACAATGGACCGGTATAGGGTCGGATCGGAAAAGGGTGGGCCATCGGAAGTGAAGGTGTCGGTGGTAGAAAGAGGTGTGTGAACAGGCTTGGCATCGACAAGCCCAGCCCGATTGAGGATATCATGAGCATACTTTGTTTGAGTAAGAAAAAGACCAGACTGATGATGAGCTACCTCGAGACCCAAGAAATAACTTAAGTTCCCCAAATCTTTGATAGCGAATTCATTGTGAAGACGACTTATAAAATTGGTGATTAGATTAGGCACGTTGCCCGTAAGGATAAGATCGTCTACATAGACTAAGAGGTACATAATCTTGTCGCCTTTACAGAAGACAAAGAGAGAGGGATCCGCACGACTATAGGTAAAGCCGTAGGAGAGAAGGAACGAGCTAAGGCGTTGAAACCAAGCTCGTGGAGCTTGTTTGAGTCCGTAAAGGGCTTTGTTCAATTTACAAACATGGTTCGGAAAGGCTACGTCAACGAAACCGGGAGGTTGTTCCATATACACTGTTTCGGAAAGTGAGCCATTTAGGAAGGCGTTATTAACATCAAGTTGATGAAGGGACCAAGAGTTAATAACGGCTAAGGAAAGAACGATACGAATAGTAGAGGCTTTGACAACCGGACTAAAGGTGTGAGTGAAGTCAAGTCCCGGTATTTGTGTAAAGCCTTGGGCTACTAATCGAGCTTTATGACGATCAATAGAGCCGTCCGAACGATATTTGGTACGGAAAACCCATTTGGAACCAACAACATTGGACGAGTGAGGTCGGGGTACAAGGGTCCATGTGTGGTTGCGTTGAAGGGCCTTAAGTTCATCTTGCATTGCAAGGAGCCAGTGAGGGTGTTTTGAGGCACTTTTGAACCCTTTAGGATCATGAGACTTGAGCAAAGCAGCATGAAGGCCGAATTGCATGATGTGCGCAAGAGAGGCATTGTGCTTGGAATTGGGTTTAAAAGTACCCACTTTAGAGCGGGTGACCATAGGGTGAGATGAAACGGGTTGAGGAGGTGGTGTAGAAGCTGCCATGGATGGAGATGCAGTCGGGGACACCGAGTCCTCAGAAGAAGCAGAAGCACCAGTGGACGGTGCTGAATCAGGGCTGGAAGGTGGTGGCGAAGGGCTGCTGTCATCAGGTGAGGAAGAAGAAGATGGGGTGGAGGCAGTGGGTGTAGTAACATGGTCAGGATAGAAGACAGAACTGGGTTGAGTGCTACCAGGTTGTCTTCGACTGTAAGTGTGAGTAATGGGAGGTTGATTGGGTTGGGTAGGGGCTGCTGAAGCGGAGGTAGTTGGGACAGGCTGAGTGGTAGTGTTTGGGGCTGTTTGTTGGACAGAATTTGGGCTGTTTGGAGCAGTGTTTTGGGCGGTAGAGGCTGTAGAAGCGGGCTGCGAATGAGGCACGGGATGAGTAGAGTCAGATTTACACAATGGACAGGATGTGGGAGCAGGGAAAAAGGGTTGAGGAGTAGGATCGGGTGGAGAGGTGGAGTTAGGTATAGTTGGATCCGAAGCAATGGAGGTTATGGAAGGCTCTTGATAGGTTGTGAGGAACAGATTGGTAATATTCGTGTTGGGAGAGTCACCAACATAAGGAAAAAAGGTTTCGTCAAAACGGGCATGACGGGTCACATACATACGAGATGTTTGAGGGTCAAAACATTTGTATCCTTTGTATTGTGTGGCATAACCCATGAAAATACATGGAATGCTTCGAGGAGCTAGCTTATGAGGAGCATAGTCTCGAAGATATGGATAGACACAACACCCAAAAACGCGAAAGTTGTTGTAAACGGGTGTTGTGGAAAAAAGAACCTCAAACGGGGACTTGTCATTAAGAGGTTTTGAGGGTAAACGATTAATAATATAAGTGGCGGTGCTAAAGGCGTCTACCCAATGAGTAACCGGAATGTGAGCATGAAATAACATTGCGAGACCCGTTTCCACAATGTGACGATGTTTCCTTTCGGCCCGACCGTTTTGAGAGGCGGTGTATGGGCACGAAAGGCGGTGAAAAGTGCCATTTTCATCAAATATTTTCCGCACATGTTGATTGACAAATTCCGTACCTCCATCGCTTTGGAAGATTTTGACCTTGTGTGCAAATTGCGTTTGGACAAACCGTAAAAAGGTTTGCAAAACGGAATAAAATCCATTTTTTGTTTTTAAAGGATACAACCATGAAAAGCGTGAGTGATCATCCACAAAAACCGCATAAAATATATATCCATCATTACTAGTAACGGGTGAAGGACCCCATAAATCACAATGCACAAGATCTAACGGATGTAAAGCACGTTTATCATTTAATGCAAATGGTAATTTATGAGACTTAGCAAGTTGACAAGGAGAGCAAACACTAGGTTTAGGCAAAATAGATGTAAAAGATAAACAACCGTGTCTTTTTAAAATGGAAATAGTATCAAAGGCAACATGCCCTAAACGATTATGCCACAATTCAAAAGAGGCTTTATTCGACGAAATGGAAGCAACAAAGGCAAGATTCTTTTCCCGAAGCACGTAGAGACCGTTTTCACACCGACCTTGAGCGAGAGGTTGGCTTGTTTTCCGGTCCTGAATAGTAAAAAATGAGTTTGAGAAAAGAACGTCAACAGGATAATCATTAGTCAATTTGCTAATAGAAAGAAGATTTTTGGTTATCTGGGGAACAACCAAAACATCATTTAATTTAACATGGTTGTTTAAAGTAACATGACCCGTGTGCGAAATTGGTAAGGATAAACCATTACCAAAGACAACAGTAGAGTTACCGTTGTATGAAGAGGAGTCATGGAGATTACCGGTATCATCGGTCATGTGAAAAGTGGCACCGGTGTCTGCTGTCCAATCGGGGTCGTCCGTAGTAACATGGCACTGAGCCTGGAAGGCCTGTGCAATACTTTCAGCACCAGTAGAGGCAGCCGCAAACGAGGAGAGTTTGGGACACTTGTTTGCATAGTGTCCGTTGGTTCTACAGAGTTGGCAGTGAGGCGGTTTGCGAGGAGCCCGATTGTAAGTGTTTGAGGCTGGATTTCGGTTGGTGGAGGCAGACTTGGATCTGTTCATACTGGTGTTTCGAGGGTGGGTTTGATTAGCAACAAAGGCAACAGGGGCAGGATTCGGTGGATGAAGGGTTTGGAGAAATTGCTCCTGGCTCTCTGCTTTGGTCAGAAGGTCACGGAAAGAGAGAGGATCCCGGCTGGTTCGAATGGCAGTGGACCAGCTCTCAAAGGTTGGTCCGAGACCGCAGAGAAACCAATGAGTTTTATCAGTTTCGGTGACCGGTTGCCCTATAGCTGCTAACTGGTCACATATTGCTTTAAACTTCCGGCCGAACTCAGCAACAGAAGAAGAGCCCTTTGACAGTTGACGAAGACTGTCACGGAGCAGGTGCATCCGTTCAAGGGATGTATTGCTGTATGCCGCCTCCAGAGCACGCCAGATCTGACGTGCCGATGTGAGGCCAAGAATCTCTGCAACAGCCTCCTCGGTTAAGGAAGAATTAATGATGAGAATAGCTTTCTGATCATTCTCAAGCCAGGTGGTATGGTCAGGGTTTGGGACCTGTTTGGAGTCAACGGATTTGGTAGCCGGAGGAGTAGGAAGAGAACCGTCGACATGACCGACGAGTTTCTGAGATGCAAGAAGAGGGAGAAGCTGATGTTTCCAGTAAAGGTAGTTGGAGGGTGAAAGCTTGAGAGTGATCATGTGAAGGAGGGTAGCCATTGGAAGGGAAGAAGAAGAGGAATCTGAGGTTGCCATGGAAGGAGGGTGGTGGGAGGGAAAAAGAAAACCAGAGAAAGGAGAGAGAGGATCCGATTTAGGCTCTATACCATGTGGGAGAATACTTCTCTACCCAAATGGGGCTAGAGGACAAACTTTATATAATAAATAATTGTTACAACAGAAAAGGAAATGACATAACTATACAAATTAGAATATTTGACCAAGAGAAAATTGAGGAACAGATTGCATAATTTACAGCACTAATTGCATAATTTACAGCACTAATTCAGTGGTCAATGTTGTCTAATAGAAGGCAAAAGGTACATTTTATAGTTGAATTGCCACTTTTTAGTCTCAAAATCTAAAGAGAAAAAAATAGAAATAAATGTAATTGTAGAAGAAGTCAAAGATCATAGATATATAGATTTTTTCCTTCTTTACTTGAGTGATAGAATTTGTGAGATAAACAAATGCTACCGGTGTCACAATGGCATTCATTAAAGGTGACAAAATGGTCCGTTTCAACATGTACCTAAAATTAATAGAACATTTTGTCCTGCAGGCTACAATTGTATTTTTTTAAACAGTTTTGAGGGTCAACCAAATCTATTTTATTGAACACTGAGAAGCTATAGTTCTTTAATAATGCTAAATCTCCCTAAGCTTCCAACTTAAACTATAAAAAATGAAAGAAAAAAAATCCTGTGCCAGTTCAGATAAGTGGTGATGACCAAATGAGGCTAAAAATGAGTGCACTTTCTGCCTTTTTTGAAATTAGCAGAAGTGTTTACAAGAACAAGCATCTACCTCCTTCCACCAATGCAATGGGATAAAGAAGAAACAATATTGTGAAATGTAAATCATGCAGTTACATTTGTGAGATGTAAATCATGCAGTTACATAGAGATACTTAAACTGCACACTGTAAGAACTATAAAACCTAAGGGAAAGAGAAGGGCGTTTTTGCGACAGTCATACACTAGTTACCAGCCAAGAACATCTTTAATACTAGCCATTACCATTAAAATACAGCTTTAGGTCTAACCACTGCATTTAAGAGTTTAAGGTAAAGAACAGGACATCAACATAGATAGTTTGATATAAAAAAGAGAACAATTCCATCACATGGCAACTAAAAATAAAAGCCTCAACTTGTATTTACTATGATAAGTGAGTGAGGCTATTTAAGACATAGATCGTGAGTAAATCCCCATAACATCTACACAAATACATACGACCCTACACAAATATTAAACATCACACATTAAATGTTCATTTTATGAAAAATGTAGTCTGACCTATTAGTACCTAGGTGAAACACAATACCACTGAAATATGGAGACACATACAGTAAAGTAGAAGGCAATAGATTCAACATATGATAGTTGACTAGTAACCATAAAACTATGTTTTTCCAAAAAATATGTAACAAGAACTTGTCCCATCCACCTGAACCAACACAATATACCTCTGATCTTGTTAGAAGGCTCTGCATTTCCTGCACTTCCGGCGCCACCTTCGGCGATACTTCCGGCGGCACTTCCTGCGCCAGATCTCCATTCTTCTACCTACATAAATTTTGAAGTGATTAGTAGGATTTTAATGAAGTCTGCTGTGAAATTCATTCACAGAAGCAAAACCATATGTAAAGAATAGTTTAACATCATTGCTAGTGACCGCACTTTTACCGACCACTACAGGTCTGGTTTAGAATCCAAAGGAATCTTAACCCTTCAATCTTATCATGAAGAATCAGAACGCATTGCTCATCTACATTGGTAGTTATGGAACAGTGTGACACTGCTTTTCTTGATTTTGTTTCAACAGCTCAGTTGAAAGGAATGTTACCGAAGCCTATTTGGATTCACTCCTTCCACCATCCATGACTCGCTTTCAATCATCAACACCCCACGACCCTCCAAGCGTAGCTTAACCACAATAGATTCCGCCACCCGGCGTGCAAAATCGTATGATTATTTTAACCATTTTTACCCAAATTTCATTCACTGTAAAAACCTAAATTGTGAATTCTTGTGCAGCAGCATGAGAAATGCACAAGTTCTCACCTAAAATACCCCTAATTGGGGAGTATATCTTCTTAATTTTTTGGTGATGTCATTAGGGGTGTCAGGAAATATGCAGAGAATGTCTCATTCTCCATATCAAACCTAATTATACCTCCTTTATCTAATGGAGATACAAGCCAAAATATGTTTTCCTTAAGAGTTGTCCCTGTTTCCCTCCAAACCTTCTGCAAAACCGACTGAACTTGCCTCCATCCACCCGAACCAACACAATATACCTCTGATCTTGTGGGAGAAAGATCAAAAAGTGAGTAACACACTCTCACAATTTTGTACTTGCCTCCACCAACTCCAAAACCGTAAGACCTAAAATTACCGTAGCAAGACGGTTTTGGTAAACAAAGCATCTCTCTTATGAGCGGATTCAACAAAAAAGCAACATCAGGCTCTCTAACAAACAAAACCAGACATCAATGGACCAAATAGGCTTCGGTACCATTCCTTTCAACTGAGCTGTTGAACCAAAATCAAGAAGCCTTAGTGTCACACCAATGTAGATGAGCCATGCGTTCTGACTCTTTATGATAATGTGGAAGAGCTAAGATTGCTTTGAATTCTAAACCAGAGCTGTAGTGGTCGGTAAGAGTGCGGTCACCAGCAATGATGTTAAACCATTCTTTACATACGGTTTTGCTTCTGAGAATGAATTTCACAGGAGAAATCATTAAAATCCTACTAATCACTTCAATATAGGTAGAAGAATGGAGATCTGCCACCGGAAGTAACGCCGGAGATGGCGCAGGAAGTGCTGCCGGAAGTATCGCCGGAGGTGACGACGGGAGAGGTGGCGCCGGACGTTCAGCCGGAGGTGACGAAAGAGGAGGGACCGGAAGTTCAGCCGGAGATGGCGAAAGATGTGGCGCCGGAAGTGCAGCCGGAACAGAAGCGTGAAACCTACGTCGCGATTGCGGTCGTGCAATGTGATGTAAGATATTTGAAACATTCGGCAGTTGAGACGGCACCAGTGCTGGCGGAGGATACCGACACGGCGGTGGTATTGGCCGTGGTAGCTGTGGTTGTTGACGCGGCGGATGAGACCGAGGCGGTCGTTTCATTGCGATGGTTCTAGACTGTTCTTAGACCGTTCTCGATGTTGATATTGCTTTAGACTTTAGAGGAAACCAAGGGATTGCTAAAGTGACCTAGGTGTCACGAAGTTAGTCTTACAACTCGCGTGCGGCCTTAGATCACGCTCTAAGTAAGCCTTGCCGACTTGGTGTCGTTGGGTTTTGATTATGAAAGTTGCTAAAGGGAACGTTGGATCGCAAGTTGGTTGCTTGTAATACTTGAACACAAGTATACAAGATAAAAGCTTTGTATTAACAAAGAGAGATTACAAGTGTGCTAGATGTTTACAAGTATTTGGGAATGCCTCAAATGAGCACCCCATGAGCCCTATTTATAGTGCTTGAAGGACTATCTAGAGTATTCTTAATCTAGAATACTCTTTACAAAATATCAAGACTAATTATCTAGATATTTCATACATAATATCATGATATTTCACTAAGTTTCTAGATTGTTCCTTGGCAGATTTTTATGGCTGATATATCCAGCCATTTCCAGCAGATTCTAGGCCCTTCTTGGCTGATGTTTTGTGCTTCTTAGGGTCTCCATGTTGCTGGAACAATACGGGCTGTTCCGGAGTCTTCCATGCGGCTCTTGAAGCGTGTAGATGGCCCCGGAAGGTTCTAGAATGCTGAATTTTTGGGCTGAATTTTAGCGGGGCGTGACATCCTCCCCCACCTAAATTCGCAACGTCCTCGTTGCGATGCCCGAATGCCTCACGTGTTTTCATGAGTTGTATTGCGGATAACGTTTTGCCTCGATTCCTTGTGTTGGACTCCAAGGGTGTGGCGTACACTTCATCTCCTTTGAGGATGTAAAGTGTATTTAGAAATGGTGCTGGGAAGACGTTTTCTTTCTCAAAGAATTCCAACCCGAGTATGATGTCGTAGTTGTCGATTGGTACAATCGAGAAGTGTAACTTGCCTGCCCATTCCCCGATCTTGGCCTTTACGCCCCATGCAGTACCCTCGATCAGTATGGGATCTCCATCAGCGGCTTTAATCCAACCTTCTTGTGGGGTGATCCTTAAGCCGAGTCTTTTTGCTTCACTTAGTGACATAATGTTGTGGCTGGCACCGGTGTCCAACAATGCCTTAAGGGTTTCTCCTTTTATTTCTATGTTCACAAAGCGAAGACCTTGTCTCTTTGTGTTGCCCGCGATGGTTGTCGGGTTAGTTTGTTTGGCCATTTTCAAGGGTTTTCCCGTTAGTTGGGTCAATGCATTGAGGACTTGAAGTTGCATTGCACCTAGGCGAACCTCTTCAGTTTCCTCAGGTTCGTCATCGCCGGTCCTTATAAGGGCTGTTAGTCTGGCTTTCTTTGGGCAGTCTCGTGCATCATGAGGCCCATCGCAAAGAAAGCAACCTTTGTTTACGGCTTTTCCTTTGTTATATAATGTTAATGCCCGGTCATCATTCTTCCGGTATTGATTTTGGTTGGTGGGTTTTGCTCCCCCACCTTTTGCATCGCCAGTCTCTGTAGTTGCTGATCTTGTCGAACGATTTTCATTACGGTCGTGTAAGTTTTCAGCAACAGAGATTGCCGATGATAAGTCTTGAACATTTCTTCGTTCAAGTTCGGTTTTGGCCCATTGTTGCAAGCCATCGACAAAGTATATGAAAGCATCCTTGGGCGACAAGTCCGGAATCTCAAGAACAAGGGTAGTAAATTCATTGATATAATCTTTGATGCTACCCTTTTGCCTAAGGTTTCGTAGCCGAATCTTTGCGTCGTGTTCGGCGTTTTCCGGATAAAATTGCTTCTTAATTTCTTTTACAAAATCAGCCCAAGTGTTGATGGTGCACATACCTTTTTCGATCTCCATGTGCTTTCGTCGCCACCATAGAACCGCGGTTTCCTTTAAGTATAAGGTCACTGTCTTGATTTTCTTGCCATCGTCAACGATGTCTATAGCTTCAAAGTACTGCTCGATCTCCCAAATGAAGTCGTCAACGGCTCGTGCCTCCCGTTTTCCAACAAACGGAGATGGCTTTGGGACTCCAGAGTTGACCCGCACATCGATCAAAACCCTTCCAAAAAGCATCAACTACTGCCCATCAAACAACGTTATCAGGGTCAGATCATTAGATTGACGGTTAAGATTGAGATCGATAAGATGGGATTGTAAAATGTAAATAACTCACCTTTGGATGCATAAAGTTAGCACCAAAAGCATAGTGTGCAGTCGGAATTTTTATTATTTCAGCATATTGAGAAGGAATCTTCGTGGGTCCCATGAGGGTGCTGTAACATTAAAATCAGCTTGTCGAATTAAAGCGTTGTGAGATGGGGTTTGGGGGGGGGGGGGGGGGTGTTTCAGTTAGGTTGACCCACAAACACTATTTACTGCATTATTAACTAATGCGTTATTAAACAAAATCTTAAATAGAAACAATTCAAATTTAAGAAGGTTGTATGTATTTTTCAACCCGTTTGACATGTTATAATTATATGACCCGTTTGAAATTGAACACAACACAAACAGACCCATTTTTAAGTAAACGGGTCAAAATGTCCACCTGTAGTTTTGCGCCAATTTAATGAACAAATGTTAATGTGAAATTAGTACCTGAGTTAGTGAGAACCTCTGATTGAGAAACTTGGTAAAATCGACACGCATCCCCTCAAAATGTTCCACATTTAAGGACACTAAAGAAAAAAAATTGCATTCAGTCTAAGAATCTGTTAACATATAATCACAATTCACAACTTTATATATGTTTCTAATTTGCAGATAATTCAATGCTATAGTTTGCTAGAATTAATGAATCATCATGCATTCTTGCTAGAAACTGATATGAATTTTTCATGTGTCCTTGTTTATGAAGTCTAATAAGTGCAATGTTCATACATAAGGGTGTCAATTATGTCAGGTTGATGGGTTTCGGGTTGAGCTCTTCTACTCTAACCCGACCCATATATGTATTCGTGTCGTGTCGAACCCATTTAAAATCCTGTCGTGTTTCGGGTCGACCGTTTAAACAATTTAAACAATCAATTACTCTACTCAAATGATTTTTTTTTTTGTGATTCTATTTAAACAATCAATTACTCTACTCAAATTTCAGTGGGTTTATATATTTAGGCAAAAGATCAAATACAAATAAACTTAACCTACTAACATACTAATTGAAGGAAAAGTCAAAAAGACAAGGTGGCATTTTTGTAATTACCACCAACTATCAAAGTTACTATAAAAATGTGAACTCAACCAAAAATACCTAAAAAAGACCAAAATTTTTTTTTTTTTTTTTTTTGCTACTAAAAGTAGCGATTTTTTTTATAAAAAATATTTAAAAAAAAATGTGTTTTTTTTATTGTTTTAGGTTTTTTGGGGGTTTAGTTTTTAGCATTTTAGCTTGGGGGTGGGGGTAGGGGGGTTAGGTTTTTTTAGGTTTTTGGGGGGTGGTTTAGTTTTTAGCATTTTAGCTTGGGTGGGGGGGGGGGGGTAGGTTTTTTTTAGGTTTTTTTTTTTTTTTTGGGTGGGGGGTTAGTTTTTTTTTTAGGTTTTTGGGGGTGTGTGTGTGTGTGGGGGGGGGGGGTTAGGTTTTTTCTTTTTGGGGTGGGAGGGGGGAGGGGGGTTAGGTTTTTTATATACATTTGTAGAGTAACTTTGAAAGTTATTGATAATTACAAAAATGCCACCTTGTCTTTTTTACTTTTCCTTCAATTTGTATGTTTAGTATGTTAAGATTATTTGTACAGAAACTTTCCCCTATATATTTAACTTAAATGTCTAAACAAAATGATCCAGTTTACTCAAATGATTTTTTTTTTTAATTCTATTTAAACAATCAATTACTCTACTCAAATTTAAGTGGGTTTATATATTTAACTTAAATGTCTAAACAAAATGATCCAGTTTTCAGCAAAATTAGGTCATAGAAAAGCGTAAAAACATAACAGATTTCATGATCATGAAACAAAATTGAGAGATGCAACTAACTATATAGCGAAGAACTTTTGGCGGTTTCTCCAGTCGATAAGGGTTCCAGCAGTTCCGATTGTCTGAAATTGGCGCTGGTGGTGCCAATCATGTTGAACCACTGTCAGGACCATCCACACCTGCAGGGCCAGCCGCTGCTAAGTCGCCGGCGTTGTTCACTAATACCATCGCGGTTGTCGTCGCTGTTCACCACTAGCGCCGTCGCCGTATCCCCATGTATGGGCATGTTTGGGTAAGCTTTTAGAAACAACTTATTGACTTATTGGCTTCTTGGAAAAGTCAGGATTTTGTGACTTATTGACTTATTGGCTTTTTCCCCTCACATACACCCTCTTTGCCAAACATCATTTTAGAGCTTATGACTTTTCAAAAAGCCAATAAGTCAATAAGTTGTTTCAAAAAGCTTACCCAAACATGCCCTATGACGGAACCCTAAAAAAATTCAGGATAAAGCAAAGTGGAGGTATATGAAACGGTAGAGGTATTGAGAGCAACAAAGTGTCATTTATATTGAAGTTCCTAAAACACCCCTAGTTAGTGTTCAAAACCTTCAATTATTAATATGTGTATAATATAATAATTTGTAAAATTGCAATGCTTCAAGCTTCATTTATATTATTGTTATTTGCACAGTTTTAAAGACTACCACCTTTTTTTATATTATTCTTTTTCATAAGTTATTATTCAAGTAATGGCTTCAATTATTAAAAATTGGATTGAAAAACACATTTTTTTTGTTTTGTGACCATTACGTTTTAGAAAAAAAACACATTTTTTTGTTTTTAGTCAATTCCGTTTTAGTTAAAACACGTTTTTATGTGTTTTTAGTCCATTGCGTTAGAAAAAAAAAAACACATTTTTTTTGTTTTTAGTCAATTCCGTTTTAGTTAAAACACGTTTTTATGTGTTTTTAGTCCATTGCGTTTAAAAAATACTTTCTTTTGTGTTTTTTGTCTATTGTGTTTTAGGAAAAACACATCTTTATGCGTTTTTTTGTCCATTGCGTTTAGGGCTATAAACGAACCGAACGAACACGAACAAGGCCTTGTTCGTGTTCGTTCGTTAAGGAAATAAATGTGTTCACGAACGGTTCATGAACACTTGCCGAACGAGATTTTATGTTCGTGTTCGTTCATTAAGGAAATGAGCGTGTTCGCGAACGGTTAACGAACACAAATAAATTTGGCGAATGCGACGAAGGATAAAGATAGATGGCCCAGAGAGTAGCACTCGAACTTGAATCCCTTATTGTGGAACGGATGTCGATCGTATTCGTGGATGTAAATAATGAGAAATGAAAGGGAAATGATGCTTAAACAAGGTGAAAGTGGGTTTCCTAGTTTAATTGTTAGGAAAATAAAATAAATAAAAGTTTAATAATATAAAAAGTACAAATAAAATATAAGAAAGTACAAAGATCTTCAATTAAAACACAAACATACGGATATAAACCAACGCAAATCAACGAATGTTCACGAACACCTTACCGAACGTTCACGAACACAATCGAACGAACGAGACCTCTGTTCATGTTCGTTCATTTAACTAATTGAACGAAATTTCTTGTTCATGTTCGTTCATTTATTAAACGAACGAACATAAACGAACTTCCCGCCGAACGGTTCACGAACTGTTCGCTGAACGTTCGGTTCGTTTACAGCCCTAATTGCGTTTTAGAAAAACACATTTTGATGTATTTTTAGTCCATTGCGTTTTAGAAAAAAAAACACTTTATTTTGTGTTTTTTGTTCATTACGTTTTAAAAAGAACACTTTCTTTTATGTTTTTAGGTCATTGCGTTTTAAAAAAAAGACAATTCTTTGTGTTTTTTTTACCATTGTGTTTTAGAAATAAGACATTTCTTTGTGTTTTTCAGCTATTGTGTTTTAGAAATAATACATTTCTTTTTTGTTTTTTGTTTATTGCGTTTTAGAAACAAGATATTTCTTTGTGTTTTTTTGTCAATTGCGTTTTAGAAAAAAGTCACTTTTATGCTTTTTGTTTATTGCGTTTTACGCAACTGAGTTTTCGAAAAAAAAAATCGAAAATATAGCAATAGTATACTCGTTTTAAAGATAAAAAAACGCTTGTTTTTTTGGTGTAATTTATAAAAAAAAATAATGTCGTATGAAATGAAAGAGTTGTTAACGTTTAAAAAATGGGGGGAATTGGTGGAGAGAGAAACTATTGCCTTTGATTGACTAGAATGCCCCCTAAACAAACTCACGCGCCTCCTTTTTTTTTCTTTAATTTCACTTATTCAATCTTAGCTCATGATTAATAAATAGATGGTCAAGATTACTTCCTAGCATTCCTACACTAATACATCTTTCTATTATATCGTGACCCTATATAAAATTGTGTTCTTACGATATCATTTTTCTGAGTCAGTTGGCTATATAAACTTTTGAGATAAATAATCTTCTAACAATAGTTTATATTTGTGCTAGAATCAATAAAACTAAATAAAATTAGATAAAAATGTAAACCTTATTTATATATTATATTACTAGTCTAAGTTCCCGTGTGTTACACGGGTGGCTAAACAGTAAAACTAAGTCCTCTAAAATTGCTAAGTAAAAATTATAATTTTATATACGTTGAGAAAACTTCCGGACCATTCTATGCATCCATAACATCAGCCTTTCTTTTCCCAATATCTACACATGACTTTGAAGTCCTATTCCAAATGTGAGCAAGAGCACCTGCCTTCAAATGCTTATTAGAACTATTAATACACCTCTTCCACTTTGAAGACCTAGATGTTTTCTTTTTCTGTGGCAGTTTGCCCATCATAGTCTACACTTCCTCTACTACTTCTCAAATCCAATCTAACATTAAAACCAAATGCCACAGCTAGTTCACCTAAACCAGTATGAACACAACAGAAATCAATCAAAAACTTAATCCTTAAACTAATAATAATCCCCAATATTAGGTAACAAAAAAAAACACAAAACTACTATATACAGAGGATAACCACATAAATCCGATTTAAAAAAAAGGAATAAACAATAACCAACACAACCGTCTAACACATGCAAAGAACTACCTGTTCTAGTCCCTTACACAACCTACCCACACAAACCATTTTGCCGCCTCTAATAGTGAAAAAGTGACGTGTGTGCCTGGAGAACAAAAACGTGGATAAATGTGTGGCCCTAGAAATCATCACCTTGCAAAAACCACCAGTTGAGTGCCCTAGTGTGCACAAAGAGTCAAAGTAATCATGTCCTCCAATATCCTCAATCAAACCATGGTCAACTGCTAAACATGTTGCAGAACTGCATTCTTCACAATGCTCCCATTGAAAAATCATGGTCTTAGACAATAGAATGAATAAAAAAAAGACACAGCAACCATGGTACTCATGAATTAAGAAAATAGGCTTCCTTAAACCTATCGGCTGCTTATTAGCTTGAATAGTGATTTGCACAAATAACCCGACCCATTAGCAAAAGGACTACAATTCAAAAGAGAAAAAATAATAATAATCTTGACAGGTTACCTTTAAGACCACTGTTTTTTTTAATGCATGATGAAAAGACAATATTTTGGTTGATGTGTGTATTAGTGGTGATCCCCCCACGTGTTGTGGCGAGTTCTTACCGCGAGGAGAATTTGGATGGTATCATTCGATTCATACGGTACCAGGACTCGGTATAGAAACCGAAATAGGAAACAACAAAAAACAAAATAAGTCATAATATGACCGAAACGATATAAATACATGTTCGGTTAATTTCAAAAATAGCTGGAACCTTTGAAACAACTACTGGACTTTGTGAAACAACTGGTTAATTGCAAAACCGTTGGATTTTTGGGGAAATAGCTGGTTATTACTTAAAGCTACATACCCCAGAAAAAGTCCATGTCTTATTCTCCACAAGTTTCGAGAAAGGCCACTGTGGTGAGAGTGGAATGGAAGTTTCAGTCCCTTGCACATCTACAGAGATAAACAACCCAAATTACACTTAGCAAATCCACACAAGAGCTAAAATAAAAACAATTATCAAGTAATAAAAAACATGTTTAGCTCACCACACCAATCTGCACTAAGATTGTAGTGTTGAAAAACTTCATCAAAGTCTACTTGTCTGATGCCTCCGAGTAAAACTAAATTAAAGATGACCAACAAAATTTGTAACATTAACAAATAAAAAATCAGTGTTATGAATTACGATCACATTTGTTGGCATGAGATCGTCATGAAACCCTCAATCTAAAGCCATGGGCTATGACATGCTGCAACTTATCCTCACTCTCGAGTACATTTATGCATTAAGCACGAATCATGATTCATAAACATAGAAAAAAACCATGAGTTCCAATCTAATTATTAGAACTGCCTATTTTTTTAGTTTAAATATAAACAATACTCTATGTGAAGATAAAAATAAAAAGTAAATACATCAGAATTGAATTTATAAATTGTAATTATTTATACTACATTTTAAATTCTAATTCTTTATACTACACCTCTATTTCATCAGCAGACTAACAATACCAGCTTACCTTACAATGCATATTTAAAGTGAAATATAATTCACAAAGTCCAATCAGAATACTACTTATATAAATAAGTTCTTTAATTTAAATAGAAACATACTAAATACTGATTAACAGACTTATTTTAACATTTTATAAAAGTTTTATTTATTTAAACTTCGTAGAAATCTTAATTATCTAAAAAAGTGTTACTCACGTTTACCAGAAACCCCGATTAAACCCAATCCGATAAAACACGAGAACTAAAAACGCGAATCTTCAATGGTTCAGTTATCGGGTTAAACCTCAACCCCAAAAACCCGAGAAACCGACCATCAGATCCAACTCTATCTTGTTGTCTCATTAAAACCAGATACAATAAAGCTGGTGGTGCCTGGAGTTATAAGAAGATGTTAGTAATTAGTAGGTATAGTATCAGGCAATACCTCGAACACTTGGCGTGCGAACTTAGAAACAAACATAGATATAGAAATCTTACCCTGTAAATGAGCCACTTAAAAAACATATCAAGATAAATGCTGACCAATTTCTAAAAACATCTGGAATAAAGGTCCACCATAAACAGTGTTGCAAAAATCGACCTAGGCGGCCGATTAATCGGCGCCTAGGCGCTAGGCGGCTAGTTACTGACTAATTTTGAGCTAGTCGGCCAATTAATCGGAGTCGGTCAAAGTCGGTCAAAATCGGTCCTAGGTGGTCCTAGGCGGTCAAAAATCGGATTAATCGGCCTATATTAATCGGTTAAAATCGGTCCCAGACGGTCCCAGGCGGTCAAAATTGGTCAGAATCAGTCAAAATCGGTCAAAATCGAACCATACTATCTGAAACTTGAAGTATTTATGTGAATTTTGAAGTATTATTTTTATATTATTGGGTATATATATATAATTTTGAAAAAATACATATAAAAATCCCAATCCGATTAATCCCGATTAATCCCTAGGCGGTACCTCACCGCCCGACTAGCGCCTAGCGCCTTCTACAACACTGACCATAAACCATATGGTGTCAAGCTCTAAAAAAGCTACTTAATGTGAAAACGTGAATCTATAAGAAGTTTTAATTCAAGTATGTAATCTCAAAACTTTCACTATATGCATATCACGGTTTCAGCAAATTCATATGTGCATAACGCACGCGATATGAGTAGATCCAAAAAATAAACAAATTACCCGAACCGGAGGAAGGCCAATCTCGAGCTCTCTCACCTCTATCATCGTCGCACCGCTCACGATCTCCTTGATATCCACCTCCACCTGGAATTAAAGATAACAGAAACACAAATTCAACAAAAGCCTACCCAATTGCTTAATTTGCGCCACAATGTCACAAGGTGCACCCAATTCTTTTTCAAGTGTAAACACTTCATTTACTCTTTCTGCTCATGAACATCCTGTTCGTCCTACTCATGGATATGGATGCCATTTTACTCTTTCTCCATTCCTAATTTCACAATGATTACAAACTATATGAGATCAACATGAGTCGTCGGATTAAGGTTCATGGACAACCAACTTAACAAAATGAAGAACATGCAATAGAAAATAGCTTACCAGAAACGTGTCGGAAGTGGTTTGGAACCATAGCCTTTTGACCACTGTCTCGCCGCCGGCGTCCACCATAACAACCACCATCATCAACGATTAACAAATCCACATCAGAACCATATGAGAATGTCTTCATCACCCTAAATCATAACAAACCCCTCTTCGTCTCCGGTCCTATCAATAATTTTTTACACAAATCGATGAAAAACATCCTCTAATCAAGCGAAGAGAGATCAAAAGGCAATTTACCAAAAAAAAAAAAAAACACACAAGAACACTACATTACATCCAAAACCACAAACCCTAACTTCTGAACATAATATTGAATCGACCGTATAATCAGTCAACTGGACGTACCTGTATGTAGCTCTAATCTGCTTCTTCCAAAAATGCACATGTGACCCAATCCATACCAAAGAACGTGTACCAGCAACATCAAATTACAAATAATGATCCAAATTTGTAGTTACTTATAAAGGTTATGACTATAGAAACAAATTTTAGAAAATCAAATATTAAATCGACAATATGGTAAAGTAGTGGAAATGAAGCTGAAGATTTATGGCTCGCTTATAAACTACAAATTACAAGTTAGTTATCAAGCCACCATCCCAAAACGGACCTTTAGATCCCCCCACAACAACATTAAAAAAGAGTGTAGAAATTTGACTTCCACTACCATGTTTCATATCAAATGTATGAGCATGTAACAATGGGGGAAACCATATTTACTTTGACCGACCTGTGTGACTTTAGAGTCCTCGAGAGTCCAGCCCAATTTCTTGCTATCCATTTATATCTTGAAAGAATACAAACAAATTCACATATTACATAAATTACTGACAAAGTGAAAATATAAAAGTAAAGAGTACAAATTTTTTAGCATCGTTTACATTTTTCTAATTAAAACAAAGACCTAAACTTGTGTGGTAAATTATTAAAAAACGGTGAGTTGAGGCCATGAGTGGACTAAAAGACATTGTTTCGAAAGAGCAAACCTTGCCTTTCTCTTTATAACGCCAAGAGTCAACCACACACTATTAGAATCCAGACTATTAAAACAGGTTCTTTTGATCCGAAATAAGAAGCAAACCAACAAATGGAGTATGTGATAAATTTTTTATGACTGGGACTACTCAATAAACCGTTTAAAGATACATCAGGTTAATCTAATCCAATGAACTAATCGTTATAATCAATCTTACCTCACTAAGGCCATGTTTGGGATTCCATTTAGATCCCCCTAATTACTTATTAACTTTTTAAAATGACTTTTTCCTCTTATAAATGACTTTTGAAAAAGTTAATAAGGAGGTTCTAAATGGAATCCCAAACATGGCCTAAATATGAATTAAAGAATTTAGATATACCATATAATTTTCCGTATACCGTTGTTTTCCGTTTATAACCGGAGTAGAGTCTTTAGCAATCCAAATAACACCCATATAGTACACTATATAGTACACTGGTAGATACCTTCTTGTTTCTCCACAAGATTACAGCAACAACTACATGATTAACCAAAAAGAACATTAGAAAGAAAAGGGCTGCAACTTGCAACTGTCTTTTCCACATGTACTCATACAAAAGTGACATTCATCATACAAAAGTACAGAGTTAATGTTTGATTCCTTGCTTCAATTAAAAAAGAGAAAGAAACAAAACAATAGCCAGAGGAGGATTGTTATTTTTTTTAATGACGATAAATTTTATTATTCAAGCAGCTAGCAAGAAGGTAGAAGCTAATAACACACATCATTCAATAAAGAGTAAAAGACTCATAGTTCAGCAAAATTTCTGATTGAATTGTAATAAACGAAAAAAATTTTTTGAAATAAGAATCAAACCAAACCAAACCTGATGTTCATGAAGGTCCTCGTTCAAAATGTCAATGTAGACCATGAAAAACCCATATGATCTGTAATTTTTTTCTTCCCCAAGGTGGGCATCTACATACATGACAATTGCAATAGCAGCTTCTTGTAACAATATAGCATTAGTAAATTAGGGAATGATGGTAAACCAACAAAATAAGGACTTTTCAAATGTCAATGCAAAGTTTGAAGCCTTCATAATCATACATAATCTATACTACTTTAAAATACCAAAAGACCACCAAATACATCCATTAAAGAGAAATAAAATGTCTATAATATCAAAAGCATATGGTAAAATTAAATACCAAAACACAAACCCAAGCTGCAGCGACTATGGTCTCCTCCTTCGCCACACTCTCCCACAAAAAAAACACAAAGCCGTGATGTCCTTCTTTCTCTCTTTTCTTTTTGACGACGCGGGGGTGCGACTGTTGTCAAAGGCCACCCACGTCAAACCCCCAAAATATCCACAAAAATTGAACGTATCAGTTATAAACAACAGAGAAACAATAATCAAGAAGTTCAGAAATCAAATGTTGGCTTCCAATATCTTCAAACATAATAATAAGCATACATATCATGTTTTCATAAGATACTAACAGATTACTTGTTTATAACAAATAAAAAAAATCAGAAAATACGTACTTGGATTTATGAATTCCATTCTCATATGCTTTTGAAAATTCACTTTGTACCTGTTATAGAAAGGACTCACGCTATTGAATTCTGACATTAAAAGACTAAATGGGAAAACATAACCCAAATTGACCCATTAAAAGGGAAACAGGTCGAAGGATCACAAGTATAGTTACCTGTAGAGCCATAACACCAGTCGTAAATTGAGTCATTGGATGAGCTGTTATAGGTAACGCATCAATAGCTTTATACACATGATCTACAACAATGAACACAATTCATCGATGAATAAAATGTTTCAAAAAGTAAATGAATCAAACTGCCACCTCTAAATCATATGAAAATCGAACCCTAAACGAATGTTTAATATGAAATTGAACCCTAAATCATATGAAAATCGAACCCTAAACGAACAAAACGATCACAGACTCTTGAAATTAAACCTCAAAAAGCATGTAAAATCAAAAACTAAAGAAGCTTTACCTGATTGAGGCTATCTTCAGCTTTGTGTTCACCATGATTCGGACTCTTGTTGTTTCATCAATGACATTTGAAAGATCCGTCATTGCATCGTAATGAATCAATCGGTAACCGGTGTTAATTCCTTTAGGGTTTATAGAGCATGATGAAGAGGGAATAAAGGAAACGTATTCATAAATTTTGAAGAATGAATTGAATTGATTGAAAATTGATTGTGGTTTCCTAATTGAAGCACAAAATAGACGTTTGAAAGAAAGACCGTATGGAGGAGAAAAGAAATGCCGCCCAATTTTCACAATTATCTGAATAAGTAGCTATGCCACATCATAGTCAAATAGTCAACCCTTATTTTGCTTTAGTATAATAGATAGATACTATATAACATTTTGCATACGTTGTTAGCTACAATTTTGGTTTCCAAGTTATCATGACCTACATCCAGTGTTGTAAAAAAGGTTAAATTGTTAATAGTTTCACAATTAAGGACACAAATAATTTGTGTTCGTAAAAAAGATAAATACCTAATTGTCTTTAATTTTGTCATCGATATTTTGGCATACATTTATTGAAAAAGAAGTAAGAGTTTTTGTTTTCGTCGTAACCTATACAAGTGAAATACCTTGACGAACCTAACAACATAAGTTGGTATTATGATAAGCGGTACCAGTATATAGCTATTTTGAAGTAAAATATGGTTTTCATTTATCGTAAAACATGTTTTCGGGCATACAAGGACTTTGTTTTTTTATTTATTTATTTATTCGGTTGCTACAGATGTTGTTGGTACCGTAACGACCCAAGTTAGTATCTGCTGAGTTCTCGGAAATACCACTAGTTATATGATATTAATCATTGGGTAATAACTTTAAAAAATAAATAGTTACACTCGGTAATAAATCTACAAAGTGCCAGCCTTTCCATATCTCTTTTGATTTGACTAGTTCCCGTTGTCATCGGTAACTTAGGATTTTAATGGATTTTTATCTTAAATAAACACACATGAGCATATTTTCATCTATTTTCCTTCTCCATATTCTCTGCTCATACACAAACAACTTCTGGACGACCGCAACTGGATTTTTTTTTTATCATACTCCATCACTTAAACAACTCTACAAGTCTACAGGTAATATCTACTTGTATTAATGATGGTCGAAACAAAAGAAAGGTTCATTCTATACACACCCCCCTTCCTGATTACACCCCCTTTGTGAGAGGAAAACTGTCGGTCCCACGCAGGCCCCACCTGTAAGTATGTGAGAGGGGGTGAAAAAAGTAAATAGGGGGTGTAGAAAGTAGCACCAGGCACGTGTCAACAATCCGACAAGTACTACGCATATCCGGCGAGTCCATACTGATCCAACGAGTTCAAGGGGGCGATTGAATAATTTTAAGGGGTGCGCCTGGGAATCTCACGGCCGTATAACACTAAAATTTTTAGTTTTAAGGGGTGCGGCCGCCATTCTACGACATCAGAACAAAACTGGCCACAGGGAACAGGAACGACGTCGAGGAACAAAACCCTGTTGACTGACCCTAACAGGAACAGAAATGCCAACAAGTATGCACAAGTGTTTTGTATGGTTTAGGAGTTGACTATGGTGACAGATAAGTAGGAATTGTAATTTGTAAGATTCAAGTTTGTTTGATTTAGTATGGATTCGTGTTTAAATTGTTGTGTACACAGTTAGCAAGAGAGTTGTTGTTTGATAGTCTCAATATACATAATTAATGAGATAACTACCAAGTCATCATTTGACTTGCTGGGAGCATTGCCTGCGACTTTGGCGAGACGAAGAGGTGCGAGTCCAACCTTTAAGTCCTTCGGCTGAGCAAACAAATTAGTCTTTCATTTGATTAAAATAAGAAGTAATATACAACAAAGTACACTTACAAAGCCCCAAAAAAGTTTCACAAAGTCAATGTACTGATTGACTTTGAAAAGTCAACTGACTTGAGGTCTGGTAGTGTTATTATTTTTGAAGATAATGTCGGTGTGCTTTGTTTTAAGCTTAGTAAGATGTTTTGATCATCGCTTTGGTCTTTCTAATCTTGTTTATAATTAGGGACACTTATAATTGGTATTTAAGTAACGAATTCTCAATTGCCAATCAACTTGCTATCCCTGAAATCGCTAAACATTTCAACAAAACTACATATGCATTACGAAAATCAAACCAAAATAAAGCCAGATTATTCGGCAGCTCAAATCGTACCAGCCAGCAACACAGCAGACACACAAACAGCAGAATGAATACAACATTAGCATTATACACAAACACAATATGATTTACCAACAACCTCAAAAGGAAACCGATTCGGCTCAGATTTGGCTATTGGACCATTTTGGCTGTAACACGGGTTGCAAGTGAAAATATCAGACTTGTCGTCCTCGTTTATGACACGCCAGGAAACGCCGTTTACCACAAGCATAATAGCCTTCAGGAACAACAACGAACAGTTCTAAAATTGTAACTTGTGAATCCAAGACTGAAACAAGAAACATGTTTTATTTGAGTTTTCAATACAAATGACATCAAAAGCAGCAATGACGCAAATGATATACCACAAACAACTGAAACACGAACATCAAAGGATACCACAAACACAACAGCTCATATCAGGTCTCTCTCTATACATGTAGAAAGGCCCAAGTGAAACAACAACCAAAGCTTTAGCACTTGTACGTCATGTTTTAACATGAGTAAAACACTATTCCTTCCCCAAGAGAAATCATATAGAGTTAATCATTAATATAAAACAGGGTCAATGTGTAACGGGGTCGGACCAACATGGCTGCAATGGAGGTTGCAAGTGAGCACCTGCCAACCTTTTTAGCTGCCACGTCAAGGCGAGGCCTTCTACCTAATCTAAATCGCATCCACACATTCAACATAGCCTCATCACACAAACATTCGCATACCAACCACCGACTTAGGGTTTAGAATCACACTTACACATTCATCACAGCCTTAAACATAGTTGATTTCATTTCATCATCATAACAACGAATTAGGATTTCATATTAGAACAACTTGGGTTAAAGTTGTGCTTTATCTTAAAAAAAAAATCGCTTTTATTCAAACATTTGGGGTTAGAATACTGCAATCAAAAGATGTGATGGTTATTTCTTCTTTTAACCATGCTAACTGATCCATATAGGAAAACATATTCTAAACACCCGATCCAGGTCTCATTTTATTATGTGTTGTGAATTCCTAAAAACGCAATTCTGAAAACTTGGCTAATAGATAACTTTCAAGTAGGGAAAAACAATTGTTTAATTTCTACTACACACTTTATGGAAAATGAAAACAGAGGGCCGCAGCCGGTAAAGAAGACGACGACGCATACTTGAAAATACTTCAGGTGTCAGGCACTGCAACATCATCTTTTTTGGTCATCACCTTCACCTAACATACGTACATACACACACAAAGAGACATTAGTTACCATTACTGAATCTTGTAGTTAATGAACATTTGGCTTGAATGGGTAATAATACTTACTTTGGCGGATGACATCCTGTTCGTCCGTCTCACTGTCATACAAGCCGTGGTCGACGCCCTCGTGCATGAGAAATCGTAGCTTGAATTGCTCAAAGGTCATGTCAGAAAAAGGGTTCAACCCCTTGGTATAATATGCTGCGTCTGGACCCGAATTATGAGCCTCTATTTCACGGAGATGTTGCTGAAAGGTTTGGAATCTCCTCTTCTCCTCGTCCGCAGTAGGGTATGATTTGCCGTGCTCTACCTTCCACTCTCTGAATATCTTCCAGTCTTTCTCAGCAGCCATGTCTTTCTCAGCCATTATTGCTTGCAACCTCTCTGTATTGTATTTAACCAAGTGTTTATAAGCTATTTATTTATAACAAAACTAGCAAGAATCAAAGCAGATGCATATGTAACCTATAAAACAGTCCGATCAGATCAAATCAAACCCTACCTTTCTTTCGTCCCAAGCTCAACAACGGTCGTGCGTAAGCGTGCGTGATGGCCGATTATGTTTAGATTTTGTGTCTATATATAATAGAGTTAAATGTCTCGTTGGTCCTTGTGCTTTGCGATTTTTGTAAACTTGGTACTCAGACTTCAATAATAATTACATATGTTATTCCAATGGTTGTAATTTTTAAATTCAAGTGTATCTTTATCACTAACCTATGTTAGATTTCTAAGTTAAGTAAATATAGAAGGTCTATTTTACCCCTTGTCTTCTTTGATTTCCACACCACACAACCAAACATTATCCATTCCTCTCTCCCATTATATCAGTCACCTAATTTTCTACTCAAAATACTTAAATAGCATAACAAAAATTAAATACAAATAACATGAACAAAATGTCGAGATGGTGGTGTATAAGGGTGGTTATGACATCTAAATGCGTTAAGAAATGACGTCAAAAACACTCTGATGGCCTCGGATTTTGCAAAGCTTCTAGAGCTTTACATCAGCTTCGGGATTACGCCACGTTGTGGAGAATTTGGAAAGCCAGGAACAACTTGTTGTTTAATATCGCTCCTTTTTTGTTTTGAAGATTGTGATGGGGTTTGCGAAGATTCGTTTCTTTGGTTGAAATACAGGTCTCCCTTTAGTGATCTTAACGTGCGGGCATTCCCACCAATAATCTAATATATCTTAATCTAATGTATTTAAAAATTCATATCTTTGGAAAAAAAACATTAAGAGTTTGGCCAGCTTGGAAACATATAAATAAATACTTCAACATATTACAATCATTTAGATAAATATATAAAAAGACGTATTTAGCTCAAAGTATTATCTTTTTATTTTTATGATTAAACTAGTATTACACCCCCCGCGTTGCGGCGGGGGCCTAAAACGCGAAAAAAACAATCGTGACAAATGCGTTATTTGAATGAGTAATTCAGTCGTAACAAATAAACCGATATTTATAAATAGGTCACCCACTTAAAACTGAGATAGGCTAAATAATGTGAGGTCAACATCTATATTATTTATCTTTTAAGACCACCCGTAGTGGTGAACAAAAATAATGCCCCCACCATGGGGCATTATCCGACACGTGGCATCCTAGTCATCGTTGGGCATTATAGCAAAAGAGGTGTAGTGGGGCATTATTTCAATAATGCCCAATACCCCTTCCAATCATTAAAAAAAAACACATACTACTTTCTCATTGGCTGGGACAAAGAGAAAGATGCTTTTACTTTTGCAAAAGTGGGCGGCATTAATTAACATGTCAGACATTGGCACTCTCATTGGCCACATGCACTCCAAGTCAAACCCCATTCAGCGTTATAATAAACACGCCAACTTCAAGTTTTTGATTTTTTTTTTTTAAAAAAACGCCCCATGTAATGGGGGTGGGGGCGTTTCTAGGCGTTTTTTTTGAATTTTTTTAAAAAAAAAACGCCCCACTACGGGCAGTCTAACAAACAGGCCCCAAGATCAAAAAATAACAAAATAAAAAAAAACAATAGATTACTTGAACAACAAAGTTACTATACCCTATACAGCATCCATCTGTAAGAGCACTCCTTGATGTCTTCCAATAGTTTTGGAAACTCTCATTTCTCCTATTCCAAGGCTTCTAGATAGCCAGCAAAAAGATCACGTATAATTTGTAGGTTCATGAATGCATCACATGAACAATTTACAACATAATAGCTAAAAGGCCTCACCTTACTTAGACTGCGGGGTATGAGGCGGGAGTTTGGGCGTGGGTAGGGGGAAAACGCCCAAGCCACCACCCCGGGTGGGCATGGGTTTCGGCGTGGCCCTTGGGGCATGAGTTTCAAGCCGGGCGTGGGGCGGTCTGGCCAAGCTGACATGGCGGGTTGTGAATGGCCAAACCAAACTAGCCGTTGGTCTATTTTAAAAAAAAAAATTCCTTTATAAATACTTTACAATATTTATCATTTTTCTCACACAAAATCAAACACATAAAACACAATCTCGCCATGAGTTCTTCAAGTTATACTGAATCGTCATCATCATCTGACGATGGGGCGGAAATATTTCTACAAACGATCGCGACGGTGGTGAAAGCTATCGTTGAAAACGAAGAGGAGGAGGAAGAGAGTCAACAACCTAAACGCAGAAGAAGGTACATCGCTCGTGAACGGGTCACCGCTAACGATTTGTTGGTAAGCGATTACTTCTCAGCTGAACCTAAGTATGATGAAAAAATGTTTAGGCGTCGTTTTCGTATGAGTAGAAACTTATTTTTAAGGATATCTAGAGATCTTGAGGAGAAGTATTTTATTTTCAACAAAAACCCGATGTAACCGGGCAATTAGGATTTACTACGTGGCAAAAGGTCACGGCCGCACTTAGGCAGTTAGCGTACGGCAATAGTTCGGACATTATGGATGACTATTTAAAAATGTCTGCACGTGTAGCTAGAGAAAGTC
Source organism: Helianthus tuberosus (assembly GCA_030545235.1). Taxonomy (NCBI): domain Eukaryota; kingdom Viridiplantae; phylum Streptophyta; class Magnoliopsida; order Asterales; family Asteraceae; genus Helianthus; species Helianthus tuberosus. The sequence continues at coordinate 163,295,856 of CM060358.1, forward strand.
TTCACAACTTTTGTTCGTGTATTCTAGAACTCTATAGGAAAAGATATTTGAGAAAGCCCTCGTTCAGTGACATGCAACAATTATTGGAACATCACGCAGATTATCATGGGCTACCCGGGATGCTAGGTAGTTTAGATTGTATGAAATGGGCTTGGGAACTTTGTCCTACCCAATGGCAAGGCACTCACACGAGTGGATTTCACGGGAGTCCAGCCATCATGCTTGAAGCGGTTGCGTCCCAAGATCTTTGGATATGGCATGCGTTCTTCGGTATGCCAGGTTCACATAATGATATTACCATCATAAACCACTCGCCCCTTTTCAATGATCGAGTAAATGGTATAGGACCCAAAGGAACTTTCTTTGTAAACGGGGTTGAGTACGTGTATGGGTACTACCTAGTTGATGGGATTTACCCAGAGTGGGGGGTTTTTGTAAAATCATTCACAAAACACGGTACGACAGATCCAAAGAGATTAAAGTTTAACAGGGTACAGATGGCTGCACGTAAAGACGTCGAGCGAGCATTCGGTGTTTTGAAGAAAAGGTGGCGAATATTACAAATGCCTTGTCGACTATTGGACAAGGATCAGATTGGAAACGTGATGTACACATGTATCATTCTTCACAACATGATTTTGGAGAATGAAGGTAGAGCGGTCGTTACCCACTATGATGACGATGATTCCCAACCAGGTAACGTAACAGACCAAGATAAAGCGGGTAATGAATTTTGGATCAAGTCAAGGGATATACATCACAACCTTCGATCTGATTTGGTGGAACATGTTTCAACGATTCCTGGGTTCGAAACCGACGAAGACGACGAAGAATGATTGTTTTTTATTTTAATAATTATTATGTTTGTTTATGTATTTAAAAAAAATATGTTTTTTTTATGTAGTTAATTAATTTAAATATATATTAAAAAAAATGGTGATGTGGCTAGGCCACGCCGGCCCAGCCACGCCCAACCCAAGCCCCACCATACCCCATTAAAACTTGGGTTTGGGTTATGAGAATTCAACATCCAGGTGTCAGCAATTGCCCCAACCCACGCCCAACCCAAGCCCCACCATACCCCGCAGTCTTAGCCCGATTCCCAAACTTGCATATCCATCCTCCTTAATCCTTAACCTCGGGTTCAGCGACTTCAGTCGAAGGCATAATTCCTAATTCAATTTTATGATTAAGCCTATTAAGCACTTAACAGAAAAAAAGGAAAATGGATTCCTTTACATGGTTACCTCCGAGATGAAACTTCCATTCTTTTTAGATGATGCAAAACTTTTGAGTAGTAACTTTATGAATATCACCTCGTGCTTTAGTTAACTGGGCTTTTTTTTTACTTTTGAGTGGTAACTTTATGAATATCACCTCGTGCTTTAGTTAACTGGGCTTTTTTTTAGATCACAATTGTCTTAATCAAGCACTACATCCGATCTTCAAAGGACTCCACTGCTCAAGCTCGAGCTCTCATAAATTAATCAAGTTCGAGCTTGAGCCTGGTCGAGTTCGGGCTCAACTCGTTTACAACCCTACCTTCAACCCTTACCCTTAGGGGTGGCGACGATGTTGTATGAGGGGTGAAACCCTCAATCAACCCTCTACCCGTGAGTAGAGGTGTATAAATCGTTTTTTTTTAAATTAGTCCGGTTTTTAACCGAACCGGTTTTTTCTTCAAAAACAAAAACCGGTTTTTTTTAATAATTGGTTTCGGTTACTAACCGGTTTTTAAACCCAAAACAGTAACCGGTCTAACCGGTTTGGTTTTTAACCGGTTTTGGCCAAAAAAACGGTTTTTAAACACACTAATTGAGGGCACAAAACCTATATGCGGCTGTTTCGACATTGACTAGGCCATGTCACTAACGAATCGCTTATCTCCACATCAACGTTTTTTATTCCCATATCTGATCTAACGGACTATCAACCCTCTTCCAGACTCTTCCAAACCAAAGATCAAAGAAGATTAATAGAAACCAAAAAATCAAAGATCCTTTCAAAAAAAGACCTAAGAAATAACAAATATGAATTATTTTTCTGAAAAACACAGATACAAAGTTTAATTCCTAAACAGATATTTTATAATTATTATATGCATACAATTGATCAAAATCAACTTGGGTAGTAGTAGTAGTTTAGCTTTTCTTAAATATATCATTAAATTTTTCAATATACAATTTAGTCACAAAAGTTTTTGTATAAACTCTTATACAATTGATCAAAAATCAAAATCAACTTGGGGAAAAAAACATCAAAAAACCTTCCACTACATGTGGTCTAAAAGCTTTTAAGGTTTACCCCCTACACTTTATTTAAACTATTATTATTTTTTAAACTAATGTTCTTTGCTATCCCTAAACATTAAAAACATTACAATAAAACCCCTGACTTTAATAAAGTTATTTTTTTAAACCCACCCTAAGCTTTTCTCTTTTTAGAATTTAGCAATAAAATTTTACATTTTATTTTCTTTTACCAATTCTTGTGCTTTTGAGGTTTTTTTTTATATACGTTTTCAACCCGTCACGAAGCGCGGACAGTTACCCACTGCTAATTTACTTTATTGTCTCTAAATTGTAATGAACCTATCATACGATCCGTGAACTATTGTTGGTAATATGAATTTTGCAGATGTTGGAGACTAGCTAGTTTAATTAGAAAAATGTCACATTATTTTTTTCACCAACAATACATACATACTTGTATCTTTTCCTTTAACTAATGCATTGTTAAGAAAATAATTATATTTTTGGTTTATATTTAAAGTTAAGTATATTTCCCAAAAATGAAATATATTTTAATTATGCTTTTATTTTAAAAGTAGATTATCATAGGTTGGTAAGGAAATTAATATATATTGAATGACCGTAGGTAGGTAGATAATTAATTTGTTTCATAAATTGTAACATGAATAGATTTTTCTGTAATCGAATTGAAAAATTAAATGTACATTGTATTGTATTAAGTTAATATTTAACAAAAAAAAAATGGTTAAATCAACGACTTTGTTCTCTAGAGTATTTATAAAGAGAATAAACTAATAAAATTTCCGCAATATTCAACGGAAAGCACTAAAACTTTTTTATTCATAAGAAAACCACCTAGATTTCAATATTCAATGTTGTTCATTTTTTTCTAAATTCAAATATACAACCTTATATGCAATAGATGTGAATTTTGGTTAAATCATAGGGATTATTTTTTTCTTATTTAATTTGAGAGTAAACTGCCTAAATGCTCCCTTAGATTTGATCATTCTTGTCACTTTAGTCCAAAACTCAAATCTTTTGAATTTGGATCCTTGTGTTTTCAATTTTGTTGTCATTTTTATCTAAAATCAAAATGTGGTAAGATTTTTCAGTTAACATCCAGTTTTTTTTGTTCTTTTCTTCCCTTTTAGTGAAGGCAAAATGGTCTTTTAACGTTTTATTATAACCAGATTTTGCTTTTAGATTAAAATGGCAATAAAATTGAAACCACGGGGACCCAGATTTAAAAAGTTTGAATTTTGGACTAAAGTGCCAAAAGTGAGCAAACCTCAGCGACCATTTTGCCAGTTTACTCTAAATTTGAAGTAGAAGGTCATAATGGAAAAAAATCAGTAAATCATAATCAAGTTTAATTTGATGTGAATTTGAAGTAAATCTATTTCTTAAACCTGTGACTAAAATAAGGTTACCAATCACCCTTTGTCCATCTCGGATAGATAGTGGTGTGGTGATAAGATACTTTTCCTACAAGAAAAAATATAAGTATCTTTAAAAGTAGATTAGTTTCTCACTAATCTATTGTGAGATCACATCCCATGCCATCCAGTGGCGGATCTAGAAATTAGTTCAAGCGGTAGCATTCCAAAAAAAAAAAAAAAATTAGCGCACTTGATACAAATACAATTTGACGTAGTTCAAAGTTCATACAGTGTAACGAAACAAAAATAATAGTGATAGACTGTCGTCGGGTCTATGCAAAAACCTAAAATTACCTATAGACAGGGTAAGTCAGGTATCGAATCCAGAGGAGCATGTGGTCAGTGTAATACCGTTTAACTAATCTAAACTTACTTTATGAAATTTGCTAGTTTATCTATTTTTGTAATTTTTATGAATAAGTATTGTGAAAATGAGAAAACAATGATAGGAACGTGACCACTCCGGGATTTAGATTTTGTAAACACCTAATAATCTAATTATTGTTTATTTGGATGCCACTGATTAAATGGTAAATCTGTCACATAAACCAATTACTTATACAAGATCCTAGCATAATACCAATTGATCAGAGAGATATTAACCGCAAGCATAAATAATTATTCAATCAGCAAAGGCACAATTAGATTCAACATAAATACGTCTCTGGTTATCACCAGGATTTGTCTGTCACACAAATTGTATATATATATGTAAATGCAATTCGGTCAACACCTAATTACAATCTAATTCTCAAACAAACAGAACTAAATTAAAAGTGAAATACAAGAATCATCACCCGGAGTGTTCACGAGAGATTTAGCCGCTCATGATACTCGTTCGATCTTCAAAGGCTTGAGATGAGATTGAAGACATGATTGGTTTCGGTCAGTGGTGAGGAATGATGATGAGATTCCGTGATGATCGATTATGTTCCGTTCTTTTTTTTTTCAATTGAGGCCGCCCCCAAAAGTTGTATCATGCGGCTGCCAAAGAATCGATGATGATTTGATGATGTTGGGCCGATTATAGGAGCCCAAAAGAATGTGTAATATGGCTCCCAACTTACGTGGATCAAGAAGCCCAAAAATCGATGGTCATGATGATGATTGATAGGATATTAATTTTAATGATGAGCCCACCAAACAATGTTGTCTGCTGCCAATGAATCGATGGATTGGATGGTGATGTTAAGATGACTTTAAAAGCTCCCAAAAAATTGTGTGAAGGCTGCTGAAATCGAGATGGTGGCTGCCACTTCCAAAGTGTGTATATATTAAATTTGCTTCCAAAATGGGTGGCGTGGGATAAAACAATTGCTCCGGTAGAGTTCGGGGGTTTGGGTTTCGGTTCGCTCAGAGATGCGAATTTAGCCATGTTAGCAAAGTGGTGGTGGCGGTTTAAAACGGAAAAAAAAGCTTTGTGGCGAAAAGTAATCTGGGCGATTCACCATAATTCAAGGGTATGGAATGATACTCCAGGTAAAGTTTCTGTTGCTGGGCCTTGGAAAAGTATTATCAGCATTCAACAGCCTCTTTTATCAGCTGATATTGACCTGAAAAAAGCGATTTCTGCGGTTCTAGCAAATGGTAAAAACATCTCTTTTTGGCTGGATTGTTGGGCAGATTCAATACCATTATACCTCAAGTTCCCAGAGTTGTTTAAAATTGAAAAAGAAAAAACTTGTGTGGTGGCAGATCGTATGAAGGCTGGACAGTTTGGTTTTGAGTATAATTGGGCCTGGGTTCGGCCCATATGTGATGGTATAGAAGGAAGCCAGTTACAGCAACTTGGTTACTTGATTGATGGTTTGGCCTTGACAACCGGAATTGATGGATGGGTATGGAAATATGAGCCAAATGGTTTATTTAATGTGGCTAGCATAAAAAAAGTCCTTAGCTCGGTTAACCGTATTCGACCCGAGAGAATTTTTGAGTGGAACAATTGGGTTCCGAAGAAAGTGGGCTTTGTGGCTTAGCGGGCAGAGATGGAACGGTTACCAACCAAACATGCGTTATCGGTGCGGAATGTGCCGGTATTGGATCAAATGTGTGTGCTATGCGGTGACTGTATCGAAACAAGTGAACATATATTTGTGTCGTGTCAGTTTGCTCAGATGATTTGGCAGAATGTAGCAGGGTGGTGTAGGATCCCTCCAATTTTCGCTTTTGGTATAAATGATCTTCTTACTTTGCATGAAACAAGCTCGGGTTCAAGGAAAATGAGGAAAGCGCTACATGCAGTTGTGTTGGTGACTTTTTGGTGCCTATGGAAGAGTAGAAATGAGGCCGTCTTCGAACATTCACCTCCAAATTCTACGAGGCTGCTGGATGAAATTAAAGCTATGGCATTCCTATGGGTCAAAAATAGAGCTAGAATGGCGACTTTATCTTGGGAGGATTGGTGTCGGTTTAAACTTGGTAGTTAGTAATAATGTAACCGATTATTATATTGGGTTTTGAACTTTTTGTAAATTTGGTGGGTAGCGTCTCGCTACAATGAATAAAAATTTTTTGTCGGCCGTTCAAAAAAAAAAATAAATTTGCTTCCAAAAGTCCACTCTCTTTTTGAATAATAATGATCGATATTATTAACTGACATTAATTATAATCCCACATGAATCAAAGAATTCAAGCCTTCATGATGATGTTTGTCTTTCTTGTCTTTTGCCTCTCAAAAGAAGTCTGCCAATTCACGTGCTAGCCTCCCTCCCACATCACTTGCACATATAGGACGCTTTATGACCCGAGATATTTCCCGAACATTACCAAGTGCTGCATTTATCAATCCTGAACATTCCGCTTCGTCTTTAAACCCGCTAACTTCTCCGAATTAAGCAATTAACCTGCAAAACCAAACTTTCTCGCAGTTATCTTATTCGACGCACATAATTACTTAAAACTGAATAAAACACACAAAATAGATACTATAAATCTCGGGTTTCACACTCCTCATCACATCCCCACACTTGACCTTTGCTTGTCCTCAAGCAAACCGTTACGGAACTACTCACCATAGTAACAACACCTCTAAACCCCTCAACCAGTGCAACATTTTAAGTACTAAGTCATGCCCGTTCCATAGACTGACACAATCAAGATTGACAGTCCGACAAGCAATTGATGCAATTTCTAAAACTCAAGACTTGTCTATTTAAAACTAACATGCTTAGGATTATAACACATGCTACACGCCCCTCACAATCAACTCTCCTCTCTGTTTAAAGTATGAACTAGCGTGTAATGTGCTAGTATGTATAACACTCAAAACCAAACATGAAATTCTGTAATCATAGGCTTGTATGACAATCACACCTCCACTGTATCAGATAACACGGCACATATCAAAAGGACTTTCGGTTTTTGGCTTAGGCTAAGGGTAGGAAATTTTTGGCTTATATTTATATAATTTTTTTTTATGTGGCGAACAAACAAACGACCACACCGTGACACTTTATTTTCACAAATAACATACTTTTGGGTTGGTTTCTACCCAAGAATACAAACAAAATTCACAAGACTTCTATTTTTGCTCTTTTTTTTCTTTTTCTTTTTCTATTTTTTCTTCTTTTCTTTTTCTTTCTCTCTTTTTTTTATATCACTTTTCAACTATTCATAACTGTCGTTCACGGTCGGTATCAAACAATTCACATTAGGTTGACAAACGAACGGTAAATAGGCTCAACAAGGCTACTAAGGGTAATGGTTAGGTAAACATGAAACAAACACAACTGGTGTAATGGATATCCTAATGCCTTTATCATGTACGTGCACATATTAAACCACAGTCTCAGCATGCATCAAATCATACAAGTTCTAACACAGAATAACATGCGGCCTGCTCTCATCAAATGAATTCATAATGTGAATTATTCTATCATTCTACAGGCACAAAATTCTCACCAAAAAAATGGTAAAAAAGGCTGCCGACACGTAGCATATGCAATCTAAAGCATGTTACCCCTAAATAGACATCTCTTTTCAATTCTTTTATCCTAAAACACCTGTCGGACCTACTCTCATGAAACTTAAAGGAACGACCATGACAAGGGACTATGTTAGTTACTACCGGCAAGGAACCTATTAGTGATTGAAACTTAAGGTTTTTATATCCGTTTAGCTTACTTAAGGCGATGAAATTTTTCAAAATTTTCAGGTTTCATCGTTTTCAATCATTTTTCAACCTCTTTCAAACTCTGTCCCAAGCCTTTCCCTTCCCGGGTTTCCATATCCCCACACTTGGGCGACATTGTCCCCAATGTATAGTGCTTTTAAAACAAACCCGGGAATAACAACCAAACCGTCCCATAAGCGGCCAATCCCTAACACAAATAACTAAAACACATTCCCTAACACATAGGGTTTAACACCACCAAAAACACGAATAGAAGTGCAATAATAAAAGTGGAACAGACTCCCCTGGTTTAAAGCATAGAAGCCTCATGCGTCATGTTCCACCACGACCGTATAGCATTTCATTCGCGGTCGTGTCCAACAAGTACTCGGGTCAATCTCTACAATTAGTGTGCAAATCATCCCCGTCCAAATGGAGATTGAGTATGGACAGTTCTGACTGAACTCTAATCCATGCATTGTCCGCAATGCAACTAGAACGTACGGGGACTTCACCAAACATCCCCACACTTGGACCATTGCATCTGTAGAGATTAATAACCTGGTAACCTGCAAAAAATACTCACGCAAAACAAAACAAAAATACACTACTCTACATCCTCGGGCTGCCTCCCGAGAGCGCTAAGTTTATAGGTCTTCAGCCAGACCATACCTGATATGCTCAAGGTGGTTTAAATAGTATCCCCTGTGTATGAAACACATGGTTATCATCCCACATCCATCCATCATCTCTTATGGCATCCCAATGATCCGGGTTATCTGGATCTGCATCATCGAAAGAATATAATAACTCGCCCGTACGTGTCTCTATGGGATTCTTCTTGGATTTGGTTGCTTCCTTTGGTGGCTTCTTTTCTCGCTTGGCTAATTGCTTTTTAATTCTCAATTTGAGCCACCAAGGTGACTTGGCCTCTTTATCCTTCACGATCTTGTCATCTTTAGACCTGTCAATCATAGCAACACCCTCTTTCGGGCCATCGTCACACACTCGAGAATAACTCGTGTTAGTAACAAAATCCCATGAACAAGTATTTATAAATGAATAATCAAAAGAATGTGAAAGGAAGTCAACAGAAAGCTTACGGCTCCCGTATGTCATATCAACTGTACCTTTCCAGCAACAGATCTGAGCATCTGCAATGGCCAAGAATGGTCTGCCAAGTATCACCCTCAGTTGTTCCTTCTCTGTATATGGATCTAAGACAATAAAATCTTCAGGATAATAAAAGTCACCTACCTTTATAGTCAATCCCTTCAAAATCCCTCGGGGCCTTCCTCGTGAGTATTCAGCTAAAACCATAGGATCATTAACCTGTTGCAATGGGCCCAAATCATACCTGTCATAAATATACCCAGGAAGAACACTCATACTAACTCCAAAATTCAATGAAGCGTCTGTCTTGAGATCCCCAAGTTGAATTGATATGAGTGGTTCCCCTGGATCTCTATCTGTCTCTGATCCAGCATCCTCAACCAGGCTAACTGTAGCTTTTCTTTCTGCAAAATTGTCAAACTGATTAGTTAGTTGTTCAATTCGCTGGTTAAGTGATTCATTAATATTTTGCTGTTTCTTGAGAGACTGGGTGAGTTCCTCTACATGCTTGAGGAGGGTTTTGAATAACTCTAAAATCTTATCTTCCTCAATTGCGTTTCGATTCTGCTCGTTACCGCCTTTATCGGATTGATTGTAATTTTGATATCCTCTTGAGCCATGATCCGGGTGGTAAGAACGTGGACAATCTTGAGCCCAGTGATTGTGACTCCCGCAACATGAGCATGGTTCAACATCATAATCCCATTCCATAGTTGCTGCACAAGTAACAAACTAAAAGTAGTACTGAAAAAAAAAATAAAAAAAATCAAATAAACGATATAACACTAAGCGCACTAGCTCCCCGGCAACGGCGCCATTTTGATAGACTGTCGTCGGGTCTATGCAAAAACCTAAAATTACCTATAGACAGGGTAAGTCAGGTATCGAATCCAGAGGAGCATGTGGTCAGTGTAATACCGTTTAACTAATCTAAACTTACTTTATGAAATTTGCTAGTTTATCTATTTTTGTAATTTTTATGAATAAGTATTGTGAAAATGAGAAAACAATGATAGGAACGTGACCACTCCGGGATTCAGATTTTGTAAACACCTAATAATCTAATTATTGTTTATTTGGATGCCACTGATTAAATGGTAAATCTGTCACATAAACCAATTACTTATACAAGATCCTAGCATAATACCAATTGATCAGAGAGATATTAACCGCAAGCATAAATAATTATTCAATCAGCAAAGGCACAATTAGATTCAACATAAATACGTCTCTGGTTATCACCAGGATTTGTCTGTCACACAAATTGTATATATATATGTAAATGCAATTCGGTCAACACCTAATTACAATCTAATTCTCAAACAAACAGAACTAAATTAAAAGTGAAATACAAGAATCATCACCCGGAGTGTTCACGAGAGATTTAGCCGCTCATGATACTCGTTCGATCTTCAAAGGCTTGAGATGAGATTGAAGACATGATTGGTTTCGGTCAGTGGTGAGGAATGATGATGAGATTCCGTGATGATCGATTATGTTCCGTTCTTTTTTTTTTCAATTGAGGCCGCCCCCAAAAGTTGTATCATGCGGCTGCCAAAGAATCGATGATGATTTGATGATGTTGGGCCGATTATAGGAGCCCAAAAGAATGTGTAATATGGCTCCCAACTTACGTGGATCAAGAAGCCCAAAAATCGATGGTCATGATGATGATTGATAGGATATTAATTTTAATGATGAGCCCACCAAACAATGTTGTCTGCTGCCAATGAATCGATGGATTGGATGGTGATGTTAAGATGACTTTAAAAGCTCCCAAAAAGTTGTGTGAAGGCTGCTGAAATCGAGATGGTGGCTGCCACTTCCAAAGTGTGTATATATTAAATTTGCTTCCAAAAGTCCACTCTCTTTTTGAATAATAATGATCGATATTATTAACTGACATTAACATATGTTAATAAGTAAATGGAAATGAACAGTGGAAGCACACTTCCACACAACTGTCTGGCAGGCTTTTGCCAACCATGCATTATGATACAAACTACCTGTCCTATGTGCTGGTCACAAAGGAAACGTGTCATAATCCAACAATATTTGGATTCCACTATAAAATCCTAAAAGCTATTCTTCATTTAACAACTGCTCGGATTAGGCATATCACCCCGGCGAACTTCCGTTCGTCCGTCGTACTGGCGGTGGTGCCTAGGACGGGTGTGGTGGTGTAGGCGGTGGTGCCTGGGTGGTTGTGCCGTGGTGGCGGTGACGAGAGTGGTGGCAGATAAGTGGTTATGTCGTGGTGGTGGTGGTGGTGACGAGAGCGGTGGCGGATAAGCGGTAGTGGTGATGGTAATGATGTTTGATGCTGGTGATGTTGGATAGTGGTGGTGGCTCTCTACTCCGTCACTCCGGCCATTCTCTCTTCCGTGTCCTTTGAGCGAGCCATTTCAACGGCTTCGATTAGAGCCAAGGATTTGATCAGATCCACAACGACGATGGATGGATAACGGAGGATGAGTGGCCGTAAACGATGGTGATAGTGGTTGTGAGCGTATGGAATCGACGGACGAGATGCTAGAGCTAGAGAGTATATGTGTAAAGGGGGGAGTGTGTGTTCAATTGTTGTTATTGATATTCAGGTTTCAATATTGACAGTGAAGAAAAAGAAATAAGAAAATTTTCTAACCCATCTGTTTTGCATTCAAACCCACTCAAAACTTAATTGGATATTTTGTAAAGTCCGTATGGGGAACTATGCGATTAAATGCCGTTTGATATCCGGTGCAACCTAATTAAAAATAGTTGTGAGCTTTAAAAAATGTTATTTACTTTGTTTTACAAATTAATGTATGTGCCTTGTAAAATAGAAATTAAGATTCAACAATCCAAAGAATAACATTTAAGTTATTCAACAATATGTTCATTTATTTTATTCGACTCATACTAAATTATTATGATTATTTTTCTAATTGCCACTAAACTGTTATTTATAAAAGATTCCATTATCACATGAAATGACATATTTTTTATAGCATTAACAGATGTAATGTTTAACTAAATATATTACTAGCGTCTAATTATTATAAACAAATTATTATAAGAGCATTACCAATATAGTCGGCAGTGGCGAATATTATCGAAAAAACATCATATTTATTCCAAAATTTACACCACTGTCAAAGCGTCAAGGGGTAACGGAGGCTACCACTATAAATTACATAAAGGTAGAAAAGCCGTTGGAGCCTTGAGAGCATTCACATTCCTTCCATCAAAATATTATAACCTTGCATCAAAATATTATAACAAGTAATTGTTAGTGAAGGGGAAAAATAATTGTTAGTGAAGGGGAAAAAATGTTACTTTTCATCTGTATATTTGAGATAACATTATTCATATTCTATAAATTTTTAATATATTTTGAAAGTGGTTAAAATGTGTTTAATAAGTATTATTTAATTATTAATCCTAGATAGAAAATATAGTGAGTTTTAGTGTAATTTTACGATAGAAATGAAAGAATGGATGTAAATGCTCTAATACCTAAAGTTTTCGCTAATAACATAAATAAATATCTAACCAGTGATTATTAAAGCATTCCAATTCAACGTTTAATTTTGTGTCGAATTTCTATATTATCATCATCATCATCATCATACTCAGTATATCCCACCAATAGCAAAGCTAAGGTAGGGTCTGAGGAGGGTGAGATGTAGACAGCCTTACCTCTACCCCATAGGAATAGAGAGGCTGCTTCCAATGAGACCCCCGGCTCGATTGTAGTTTTGCATCAAGCCTTGGACATAAGGCACATAACACTCGACAATTGAGACAAACACCGATTAGTGCATGTACCCCCTTGTCTTTTGGCTATCAACGCCACCACATGATGCATGATTAACCATCCCCCTCTTTTAACGTTGTTTTCACGAAATTAGTAAAATAACGTTAAAATTAGTGCCCTTTCACTTTTGCCCCCCGAATTTCTATATTATATGTATGGTAATACAATTGCAGTATTGTTTAACCACTTGAAAATGGCGAGTTTACGTTACTTTTAAGTTCCGATCACGTAACTGTATTTTATGATTTATAGCGCCGCAACGCGCGCACAAAAAAAATACTAGTTAATTATAATCCCACATGAATTAAAGAATTCAAGCCTTCATGATGATGTTTGTCTTTCTTGTCTTTTGCCTCTCAAAAGAAGTCTGCCAATTCACGTGCTAGCCTCCCTCCCACATCACTTGCACATATAGGACGCTTTATGACCCGAGATATTTCCCGAACATTACCAAGTGCTGCATTTATCAATCCTGAACATTCCGCTTCGTCTTTAAACCCGCTAACTTCTCCGAATTAAGCAATTAACCTGCAAAACCAAACTTTCTCGTAGTTATCTTATTCGACGCACATAATTACTTAAAACTGAATAAAACACACAAAATAGATACTATAAATCTCGGGTTTCACACTCCTCATCAAATAGCACGCTAATAAATAAATTTAAAGATGTACCTAAATGAGATCTCCTCTCCGGTTTTTGAAAGCTTGAAATCGGCTCATGACATCCTCTTCTTTTACTTTATAAAAAGTTTCTTTCTCGACCGCACAAATTAGAGCATTGTTCAAATACTCCTCACCCATTCGATTGCGTAAATCTGTCTTGATAAGCTTCATTTTTGAAAAACATCTTTCAACGGTTGCGGTTGCAACCGGTAAAACCAACGCTAGCTTCAATGTTCGATAAACCAAAGGAAAAGTTTCATTTTTCCGTTTTCCACCATTACACGAGCAAGGTCACTCAATCCAGTCAATTCTTTAAATTTATCATCTTCCTTTAAAGTGTGATAAAAGGTCGAAAGATCACCCGCAAGACACCCTCTTTGTTCTTTATTAAAATCATTCGGATACATCTTAGAAAACGCCACTATCTTAGGTATGTCAAACTTAGCAAACGAATCACAAGGATTTAAACCCGACATATTTTCTATCAAACTAGTTGAGACCTCACTAAATCGGTTTCCAAGTTCTTGAATTTGCATATCCAAAACCGTATTAAAAACTTCAACTTCAAAGTGATGTCGATTAGTAATGACATACTTTCGGTTTCTTTGATTACCATAATTTTTCGCCATATCTAACATGAGGATGTTGTTTTTTTCACAAAAAGATGTCACTTTTGCCAACATCTTTTCAAACCCATTTTATCTTAGATAATTCAAAGCTCGTTTTGTCCCGTTTATCAAAAGAGACGCTTCTAACAAGTCTTGACTCTTTTTTTGAAGATGTTTTGATAGAGCATTTGTGAGGCCTAATATATCGTTCAACAAGTGTATGTAAAACACAAATTCAAGACTCTCAAAATATGATAGAATACCTGATGCATTAGATCGTTGTTGAAAGGTCTCTCCATCTTGTTTAATAAAAGTAAGTACCTCAACAACTTCCGGAAATAATTTCAACAAACTTATGATCGTTCTATGGTGTGAACCCCATCGGGTGTCTCCGGGTCGGGCAAGGGAAACCTCCTGGTTTAATCCTTTTCCTGTGTTAATTTCACCCGCTAGAATTTCGTTTTCCACTCTTTCTTTTTTTGCCTCCATCATCATATCTTTTCTTGCATACCAATATCATTATTTGAACTTGGACCGATATCTTCATAGACTTCATTTACTTGCATATCATCAACAATATTTGAACTTGGAGTTGGATCCAAATCATCATTTTCTTGGAATTTTCGTTTAAAAATATTACTGATAAGACTTTGTTTTTTCATCTTCCAAATTCCCTAATTTTAATAGACACAAAATTAAACATAAGCCCTAAATCAATTGCACAAAATTCCAATTGCAAATAATACCAATTACACATAACTACACAAGCCCTAAATCCTCAATTACACATCTATAGACCTTTATTAAGCATCTCCTTGTCCTATAATTGTCATTTCACCCACAAATTTTAAGACGTCATTCCAAAGGTCATGCCTTCTTACCCTAATTTTTCATCCCCTCTCCCAAATCTACCCCCATTTAATTACGTTTCAATGATTCTTTCAACAAAAGCTGTGTAAATTGAAGAAGCAAATTAAACGACGATGATAGCAATTAATCAAGAAATCAATTATAGGGCGAATTCCAATTGAAGACGCGAATTGAATGTCGGTTACTCTTCGTCGATCTACATAACCCCCACTTTTGCTTTTGTGTACCAGGTAAATGGTTTTTTTTCAATCTTGATTACAACGAAGTTAATGGCGGTTGTTTTGTTTCAACTATCAGAGGCGACTGAGATTATTAGGTTCAAGAGGTAATTTTAATTAGGTATTAGGGCTCAGAATCATTAGTTTGTCAGTGGTTCAAGAGGTAATTTTAATTAGGTATTAGGGCTCAGAATCATTAGTTTGTCAGTAATTTCGAGTGATTTTTGAAGGTTCATGAGGTAATTTAATTAGGTTAGTTACCAAGGGGTTACTCATGGTTTGAGTTGTTTGTTGTGGCTTCTAACGGGCGATACTTGATGTTTACAAGGATGAAGTTACGAACCCTAAGTATGCTTTTAAGGTTGGATTTTTTTTTTCTCACTGTGTGATCATGTTTATGTATAACTGTACACATTATATGTACATTTTGTGTTTTCAGAGAATTGTTTGACACTATCACATTGAACAAGTGAATATGTATTAAGTTATAACATAGAATGAAGGCTTATTTTTTGTTGTTTTGAACATGAAAGTTTACAAGATATTTTGGTGCTACTGTTGGAGAAGGGTAATCTGCAGCTACACTTATCGAGGTATTTTTTTTAATTCGTCTAAAACTTTAAGGTGAATAATGGTTGATTTTCTAACAAAAACTTATATGATGATGAAAATGTAGCAAAACTATTGTAGGTGAAAAGCCTAAATATTATTAGAATTACAAAACTATGTATGGGTGTGTTTGGTATAAAACTTCATCGCCTTCTTCGTTCAAGTAGCCCGTACCTCAATCGTCCACAGTATGAAGTATGAACACAGGTAACTTTAATTTCAATCATTAGTGCAGCGATCGGGGGTGTTTGATGGCGTCTTGTGCTGGCTGTGGCAATAAACAGTGACCACAGCAAAATATTCGAGACATCGAGTCTTTGAGATGCGTATCACTAGGGTTTAGAATCAAGAATGGTGAGTTAAGATGAAATCGACTTTCATTTTTTGTTTGTTCTTCTCTGATAATTCTATTTGTTTTTTATGGGTAATTTAGGTTATTTTCTAGGTTCTAGGGTTCCGAACACTATTCCGGCTACCCACTTCGAGATGCATGCTCTGCTGAACAACTATATAGTTTTATAAAAAGAGAACTACCCTTTTGGATTTCCTTATACTTTTTCTTCACAGATTTTTGTTCTTTAAGAATTTAACAATACAGTTTGTGTTTGTGTTTGTTCATTGTTGAAGATAAAGAGCTTATGCAGAACTTATTTGATCCAGAAATTATGAAGATGAAGATTAGAACATGTGATCTAGACACATAGTGGGTTTTGCTTCTCAGGTAAAGTTTATGTCCTGAAAACATATTTTTACGCCTAGGTTTGAGAATTTTATCCAAGTAATTGGTTAAAGACATGTTTCCTAACCCGATTTCGGAAACATATTTTTAGGCCAGTTAGAAAAAGGTTAGACATGCTTTACCATGATTCATGTGTTGTGCCATTTATATTCATCATCCACTAGAATAATTGTTTATTTCTATGTATTTGGATTTTATTTTGGTTTACAATATAGCACATAGTTGGTTTTTTCACGTTACAACAATATCACTTGTCAAATAATAATCAACCAATATTAATCTTTAACTGTTCTGTTAACCACCTTACAACAGGTACTCCGTTAACCCTGGCGACACATCAGAGACCAACAATTTTTAACAAGCAACCACACGAGTCCTCCCAACCGCCGGAGAGTCTCACTCCGCAAGCTAGCCACCCAGCAAGGCCAAGCCTGGCGGTAAATCTCCTACCGTAGGGGCATTGGGCTGAGTACAAGACTCGAACCCGCCACCTCCGGGTTAGAATGGAGGCTGGTGGCCACTGGGACACCCCAAGTGGTTTGCCTATTGACTAGCACATTGAGGTACCTTCAAAGACTGTTTCTTTTTAATAACTACTAACAAAAGATTTTGAAAATAACCTGGTGCACAAGCTTTAATTTTTTTGCTGGCTTGTTTTGTTATAACTAATTTTTGGATTTTTTAATGTCACATAATCACTTACATGATATTATTCGTGAGTTTTAAAGAGTAATTAGTTTGACTTTTGATCGCAAACATGTTGATATTTATTGTTTTAATAGGTATTGGTGTTCTTTTGGTCCAGACTCCAGATCATCATAGAAAAGGTGAAATTAGACCAAGCAGGAATACTCTGGTATTATTCGTGAGATTTTAGTGACAATGATCCATTTTTGTTGGGCATTCAAACAGAAAGCCAGTTGCAGCAAATGATTCGATTTGGAACAATTAATCTAAAGGTATGTATGACCCATTTATTTGTCAATGGGTCGATCTGGGTTCTGTTTGATCTCAAACAGGTTAAATCCAAAAATATCAACTAAAAGGGAAACTGGTATAACGGGTCGGGTCAGGCGGGTTTGAATTGCTGGTTAAAAGGAGTTGATTCAATAAAGGGTTATTTTGGTTCGGGTTGGAGGGAATTTCTGGTCAGAACGGTTTGATTTATAAAATGGTTATTTTGAAATTACTTTACAGCTTCTAGGTTCTGACTTTCTTGTTTTTGGCACCAGTTACAGGCAATCATGCCTTAGTTTACGCATGTTTAAAAGCCGGATAAGCGTGCAGAGCCGATTACATGTACCAGTACCGGGAAACACGCGTCTGGCGACACGTTACTTGGCCCCGGCACGCAGTGAACTAGCCGCTCGACACGTAACTGAGTCTGTCGTTCAGGCATAATGCGGCGTCTGTAACGCGTTTTTCTCGGGCACGTGTAACGGAGATGGAAAACGCGTGTTCGATACCATGTAACGGGAGTAAACTGTCACCGGTAAGTGCTTAACGCAGCGCTTGACGCGATACCGGCTTTGCATGAGTAACCAGCGCCAGTTACGAGCATTCAATCGACAGTTACGCATGCGCACCGTTGGTTACGTGTGTTTTATGCCGGTTACACACATTCCTGTGTTGTTCCACGTATTCAGGCATCGATTTTGCAGGCGGCGTTAGTTACGCGTGTTTAAATGCCAGTTAAGCGAACCGGGGCCAGAAAACACCCATCCTACGCCACGTAACGCATGTAACTCAGCTTCGATACACACTTAACCCCTTGCTCGACACGTGTAGCTATCACATTGAGGTACCTTTCATTCTATTTTGGTTCAAGAGGCGAGTTATATTTTTAGTTATATTTTAGCTTGTATTTTCTTCATTAACGATTGATTGAAGTATTAGACAGTTAACTATGTACATCGGTTAGCGTATTGTAAGTACCTGTATCTCTTCCTATAAATATGGTAATAGGTGCTGTACAGAAGTGTGGTTAAGTCATACATAAATTATTCTGTCTATTTTGTGTATTCAATTGTTCCAGACATAGTTTTTACAATTACATATTGAAAACGTATATTTCAAGTGCAAATATATATCGTTTCAAACAAAAAAGTGTGGATTTTCTTTGGCTGGGATTTTATGTGGGGTTCTTATATTTTGGTCCAATTACAGGTTGACTTTTGAGATTATAATATGTGGTGGAATCAAGATGTTTTGTAGGATAATATTTTGTGTATTTGAATCAGTGGCGGACTCAGAGATTTTTCTATTGGGGTGCGGAATATTTTTAAAGATTTTAGGCCCCTAGGTATATAAAAAAATCCGGTTCATAACGGGATTGGATCGAAGTATATGGACATATACAAATTTAGGCTCCCTAATATCATTAATGTTAACAAGGTTGTAAATAAACCTACTTTCGATGTTTTGATGAAAATTTGTTATGGTTTAATAAATCTAACTCTTTATATTGAAACTGTAGATTTTCTTTGCATATTTGTGACTCTATACGTTCTTCGTCTATTTTTTATTGAATGTAATATAAAATGTTAGAAACCCAGAATGGGTTGTGGTTCGTAATAGACATCATAAATGAATCAGATATCAGTCGGAACACCCGCCGCAACTCGCGGGCATTCCCACTAGTAACTACATAAGCCCTAAATCATCAATTTATCCAAACAATTAGGATAGAAGAATAAAAAATAGAATAGAAAAATACCTAAAAATCAGGGGCGGACCACTTGAGCAGGACTGAGGGCGGTCGTGGCGGAGCCGGCGGGCGGCGGAGCAGGAGGGCGGTGGTACTGGACCTACTGGTCGGCCTTCTGGCTTGTGCGACTGTCGAGGGCTGCTCTCTGTTGTGGACTGAATACTCAAATGTTCAGTTTTGTTCTCAAACTAGTGGGATTTCCCCGTGCTTCGCGACGGGCTTTCGATCAGCATCGTTTCGATTCATTACAACACCAGAATGATACCGAGACTCATCATAGTAATCGACACGTGTGTTACATCGATTAAAAACCCGGTACCTGTGTTGTTCGGTTGGTATTGTTTCGGTTCGTTACGGTATCCGTATAGTACCTCCACTCGATATGGCTTATGATACCAATAAAATATTTATTGCGAATACAACTCTGTGTTCAACAAAATTTATATTGGCACGTTGAGAAAACCAATAAAAACAAATATGGTATTGGTACCAATGTTGACCACTGCGTTGCTAACGCGAGGGTTATAAAACCGTGTTAAGTAGTAAGCAAACGACGACCAAAACCAGGTAAAATGGTAAAACAAAAACGCGATCTTACAAGTCTTTTGGTACGCTCTTACTGGTCTTTTGGTACAGGTCAGAATTACCGTATAAGTCTTTGTGACTTTTTTTTTCTCGTGTTGCTTCTAAGTTTCTAATGTTAACAAAGTTGCAACTCATGCTTCTACATCTGCCTGCCTCTCGATTACAGACCAATTTGTCAATGAAACATGTAATTAAGAGCAATGAGCTCACACTCTTCCATTAGCAATATCAGCTGAGAAATTAAGAAGCATCTCACCCCATTTGACACAACCCATAATATAATAGGATAACAGAAAACATCTTAAACACTTCAATTTTATTCTTCCATACATCCTCTATAATCAGCAAAATAATTATTTCATCAGCAATGAAAATTAAAGAATTTAACTAAGAAAACAGAACACAGTCGTACTCCATGGACATAAAAGCTATGAATTCTTGTGTGATTAAGAGAGAGACACAAAAAGAAAGTAGTAATAGAGAAGCAAAAGCAAAAACAAAAGTTAATGTAAATGTTTGCTTACAATTTCTCCTGAACGAAGGCTTCACCCATAACGAAAGCTTCAATTTCTCAGAACGAAGGCTTCAAAATCAGTTAAATCTTACACCGGCTGCAATTTGTATCCAACCTTCTAGTCGATATTTGTTGTTACCATACTGATCGATTAAACCCTAGAAAACACCTACTATTGAAGGACGGTAGATGACCTACAGATGTAGGTGATGTGTAACTTAGAAACCGTTACTGTTGTTAAGGACCTTCAAGATTTGTTAATATATAAAATGTGATACGTAATCACAACAAATAAGAAATATAATTGTATTTGGGCTTTGGCCAATTGGGCTTAATTAATAGATGGGTTTCAAAATTATGGTGGGTATTATTTTCTATAACTTGTGGGCTTGGAACAAGGAGTAACATTTTTTTTTCTAAGCGTTAACGAAATCGAAAAAACGTCGTTTTTTTTAACACTACCGACGGGCGACTAAGCGGTAGCGGAGGCTACCCCTTAAGCCTTAGTATGTCCGCCCCTGATGCCATCTTAACCCGTTAACAAGCCAAACACCAAGCCATGGGCGTTAAAGGGGGGGGGGGGGGGGCGCCAAGGGTGGAGACGTACCCCCTCAACACTCGTTAACACAAAAATGATGGGGTCCACTACCCTCCACCAATCACATGTAGTCACATATTTACTATTTTTTCATTTATTTAATTTGTTAGTTAAACCACATATCACTTACTAAAAAACGAGTTAGTTAAAAACGACAGCCAACGCCAACACTGATGTAACATCTACGTTTTGTTGTAAATTTGATACGGCTCCATTTTTTATAAAATTTAGGGTAAATTACTTTTTGAGTCCCTGTGTTTTATGGGTTTTAACCACTTGAATTCAAAAGCAAAAAGTTTAACGACCTGAGTCCCCATAAGCATTTTCTTTAACCATTTGAGTCCAAATTTCTAATCCAGTTAGAATTTTGTTGTTAAGTTTTGTTAAATGATCAAATTACCCCTATAAATATATATAAATGCGGCAGGGATTCATTAGTTATATATCATGTTAGATGAAAGGCAAATGTTTCTCACATGACCACGAGCCTGTGTGTAAAACCGAGAAAAAAATAACTAAGTCGATCCCTGACTCGCATGCTGCGACAGACCTATCAAACGGGGAAAAATAGACGCGCTGCGACGGACATGTCAAACAGGAAAAAAATAGATGAAAAAACGTTGAACCCCACACGCACGTTGCGGCGTGTTAAGTCAGAAATTTAGAACGACACGTTAAACGGAGAACTTATGAAAGATGAAAAGTATATAAGATACTAAAGTTGAAAGTAAAAAAAAAGTGTTGAGATTAAATTGCAAAAGATGAAAAGTTTTGGGTTGAAAGTAAAAAAATTAAAGGGGTTAAATTGCAAAAGATGAAAACTTTTGAATTAGAAGTGAAAAATCAAATTAATCAAAGGGGTTAAAATTCCAAAGATTAAAACTATAGACTTAAATTGCCAAAGATTAAAATTTTAGAGTTAAAAAAGAAATCAATTAAACAAAAGAGATAAATAGATTTAGTTAAATTGATGTTTAATATTATTATTATTTAATAAAAGAGATAAATAAAAAATAAGGGTGAGAAATTACCAGAGAATGACAAGTGTCCAAAAAGGATTTTTGTTTATTGGTATAGAAAGATGACTCTACATAGACTCTTAGTTGAAGCTGTGGAAGTGGTTTGCAACCAAACTTAAACTTGAATTTTAGAAATCATATGACCAAATATTGCTAAAACGTTAAAAGTTATCAAACAAAAATCAACCCTCAACATGGCATTTTTATTTACGACTTTAACTAGGTTCAAGATTGAATGACGAAATTCGTGATTCAAGAAGGTTTGCCATTCAACCACAGACAACCCTAGCTTGACAAAGATGATTGGAGACACACTCTAACCTTGTTACAAACACATAAGTCGCACTACTCTAAGACGTTAATGTATGGATTTTTGGAAACAAGCAAAAAGATATTTAATTATATCTTTTTAAAACATACAGACCAGTGTGAATGTAACTACGGATGTTTGATCGGTTCAACACGGTTTACTGGAATCGTACCTTTGCGTCATCGCTCCTTTGGTAGATCCCAATACGTGGAAAATGATAAAACATATTATTGCGTTTGAAATGTTCACGTATCCACATTTTAGAGAAAATTTATTTCAAAATTTTGATTTTGTAATAGAAGCTTTTAAATCAGAAAACAAATATTTTCAATGTAATTCGATAATGCTTCAAACAATACAAACGCGGTTGAAAAATAAAATGTAAAATATAAACCGACTTGTATCAGCGATTTTTCCATAGTTGATGTGTCACCCATGTTATTAATTTGGTTATGTAAGACAACCTCTCCATTGGCATTGTTGATATATTCAAACGATTTAGACTTATGTTACGTGATGTTTTTAAGCAAAGTCGAGAAAGATATACAAAATATAGAAAACTTTGTGTCAATACAGAAATCCCTTATTTAGGTCTGAAATAGGACGTACCTACAAGGTTGAATTTGAATTTTAAAATGTTTGTAACTGCTTTACCACAAAACACACTTTACAACCTTTTCATAATCGGCTTGCCTCGCTTGGTCGAGCTATATTGTGTCCCGATGAGGGTTGGGAATGTGTCGAATATCTCAATCAATATCTTGAGGTTGTAAAAAAAAAAAGCAAGTATAAGATTATCGAGGGTTTATTATTCCACGAGTTCGGAAGTAATGAACAAATTATATTTAATGGCTGACACAATAAGTGAGTTTGAAAGTTAAAATGACTTGTTTAAAGAAATGATAACACCCATGAAACTCAAATTAAAAAGATATTTTGACGAGCTACTACCCGCTTTTACTTGTGTAGCGACTTTAACCCCGTGCTTAATTACTATGGCGGTTGATACTAAATCGATGAAATAAATTTCCAATTTATGTTTGTATAAAATTGAACCGAATTGGGCAACCATTACAAAGTATTCTTCTGATTATAATTTTATATGAAATTTATTTAATAATATATGGTCCTAACATACACACACCACTTGGAAATGGCATCAATGGAATTGGGTTTAATTCGGGGTAGTTCGCTTAGGGTAACCCAAAAGTTAATTTATTTAATAGTGTGAGAAATGAGATGGCTAAACGACAAAGGGGTAGCACCCTAAGCAGTGACCGGGGGGGGGGGGAGGGGGAGGGGTTTATAAAGGCTCTAATTCTCTTATGGAAACTTTGGTATTTTGGCTTGTTAGAAAGGAATCCCAATATCCAATCTTAACCGCTATGGGTCTTGATTTACTAACCGTCTAAGCTTCTACGGTAGCTTCGGAATCTATTTTTTCTTTTCTTTTAGTGGCAGAGTTATACTAATAAGAAGAACATGAATCACTCCTCCAATATTAGAAATGTGCATTTGTTTAAAATATCACTTTGACGCAGAGGATCGTTTGCAGCGCCAAACAACTCTCTGTCACACCCTGATATTTCCACGTATTACCGGTGGGCCCGGTGGGGAGTATCGTGACGTAGTCGATATCATCATAGTCAAACAACACAATTTAAATGCACAGCGGAAGCAAAATATATAAAATCATATTACAATCCGAATAAATAGT
This sequence comes from Helianthus tuberosus, assembly GCA_030545235.1. Lineage (NCBI taxonomy): Eukaryota > Viridiplantae > Streptophyta > Magnoliopsida > Asterales > Asteraceae > Helianthus > Helianthus tuberosus. The sequence continues at coordinate 163,319,732 of CM060358.1, forward strand.
AATATCAAGGTATTACAACAGACTGTAAAGGATGGATCCACAGGCGGATCTTAAAACATAAACATTGTTCAACAGACTTTAGACGCCTAGAACTTGCAAGATTCCTTATTAACGTCCTGAGCTTCCAGCCAATTACGTTCAGTACCTGTTGTTTTGGTCAAAAATTACCGAAGCAATTTAGTGATCAAACTTAGTTTGTGAGGTAGTGTGCTATGTAAGTTTGTAAAAATGTATTTACTTTGTTGAAAATGTAAACAGTTTCAGGATATAGCTCCGGTATGCAGAACTATATCAATTTGTAAACGAAATGCAAGTAAAGTAAAAATTGACACGAGATGTACGAGGAAAGCCCTTGATCTTTCTAGATCGCTGGCATAAAACCTCGGGAGCTGACAATCGTCGGCTGCCTTGTTCTTCTTATTGCTTGAATAACCAGGATACAGTGCAGGATAATGCTCGGATCAAATCTAAGTGTTACAATGATTGTGATTTGTGAGTGTTGTGAGTGTTTGTGATTGAAATGGTGATTGTAGCTGCAATGTATGTGTGAAAGTGGACGGGATTATGTGTTTTTACCTACTGATCCAGCACTCCTATTTATAGTTACAAGAAATAACAAACTATGCTAAAAATCCGGGATATTGCCCTATTATTCCGGGATTCTGCGAATATTCCCTTTTGACCGTTGTAAACCCCTTCTCCAAGCTTCCAACGTCTTTCTTGTAACCACCTTGACCTATTCTTCAGGGAGACCAAGCCTCATGACCGTTTGTACCTTGCAGCCAAAGCAAATCGTTAACAACACGCAGGATACCCTCGCAGGATGTTACCAATATCCTGGTCCAGTATCCCGGCAGCGAAAATAGACATATAAAGTCATGATATAATTTCGGGATATAGGTTAGAAAATTCCACCCACAACAATTGTCCCAAAAAATATAGCTGTTGGGATCCTTAGATCTTAACAGATGTATTTTTCTGACGTTATCTCAAGTTTTAATGGATAGAGATGTGATGTGACCTGATACAGCTTTCAAGACTAGTATTTCTCATAGTTAGCTATCTTCGCCCTATATCTTTTACTTTCTTCTTGTTAATTATCACATTGTACCAGACCATTTAGGTATTCCCTCTCTCTCTATTCTTTCTTTATGCATCTTTTCCGTCGTCTCCGATCTCATGGCAAAACGCACTCGTTCATGCCCCGGGGACTCCAAGCCAACCTTCATGGCACACAATCTGCTTGGCAAGCCCGAGAAAGAGGTTTGCAATTTTGATAATGCCGACATGGCCGCTCTACGTGCCTCTGGAGCCTTCCCTGATGGTATGTCATCCGGCCATTTGATTGGAACATCCGGTCAGATTTTTCTTCAGCTGAGTGGGTTTGTTTTTTGGCTTAGTCACTCAAGTTCAAGTTAGCATTCATCCTCCAATACGTCGGGTAAGGATGTATGTTCTAAATTCATTTCTGCACATGTTTGGTTAGTTGATGTATTAACATATAAAAATTGAAATCACTTCCCTTTTATGTAGATTCCAGCAATCTTGTTTCAATTTTTGATCTGGAAGAGCTTAACAGTTTCCCGGCAACCCTTCCAGTAAAGAAAGAGCCTAGCTCCAAGCCTTCCATAGAATCCAAGCCTTCAACTAGCTCTGAACCTGCAGCCATGTCCAAGCCTTCCTCAGCAGCGAAGCTCCGTGCTTCTAGTTCCCGTAAGAGGAAAGAATCTGATTCTCTCGTCATCGCTGAAGTCTTTTCCTACGAGAACCTTGGTTTCATGGAATCTAGCCATTTCATGACTTCTTTCCTTAACCAGGTAAATATCCTTATCCTACATCCTGCACACATATGCTGAATCGATACCCCGGTTAGATTATATTAACAATACCTGAGTTCTGTTTTGTAGGGTCTTGAGCGTCTGACGCATCTCTACACCGAAGCTTGTGAAACAGTGAAGATCTCAGAGGCCAAGTTAAAGAAAGCTAAGACCACTATCGTGGATAAGGGGAATATCGTTGCAGCCAGGTCACAACATTATAAAGATAAGTTAAAAAAGGTGACTCTGGATGCCGAAGCTGCAGTGAAGAAGGCCACTGAGATCGAGCTGGTTGTCGCCGAGGTCCAACATAATCAAGATATGGCTTCATTCAGGGATGGCCTCAAGGGTTCCGTCGTAGTTTCCCTCCTTCAGGCCAGGCTTAAGATGGCTTATGAAGCCAGGATAGTGGGCTTTAAATGCCCAACCTGGACCGTTGATGTCTGGGAGAAGAAACTGAAGGATCTTGGTTGCAGTCCTGTGACGTATCCTGCCAAGCCTGAGATTGGCGAATCTTCCAAGGCGGGTGAGACGGTGGAAGAAGCTGGTGATGGTGGATCTGGTGCTACCCCGTGAGCGGGTGGCAAAGTGAGCGATGATGGATATTTATACCTACGCCGGAGCCCGCTTTTTTAAGTTCAATGGTTGTTGGTTGTTGAACACTTTTCTTTTTCTTGCATGTTGAACGATTTACTTTCCTGCACTTTAGACATTAGTACAATATGATGACCAAGGGTGGAGGGATCCTGAGTTTCAGGATGAAGCCCTTGATCATCAATTAGTATGCTTAATTTTGAACATTCTAACAATTGAAGGGGGAGGTATCTTGGGTTCCAAGACGAATCCTTCAATTGTTAAGTACGTATGGCAAAAAACGAATCTGTGCTTTTGGCGGATGCGTCTCGGTTTGAGATGAAACCAAAAGCACAAACTTTTGCTATGTTAACAATATAACCTTTTTATGACCTTATCTATCGTTGTCCTTTTTCTATTCTTGTTATGCATTGCTTAGTTTGAATATGATTTCAATGTTCCAAACTTAGTGTAATATTTCAAATGTCCTGACCAAATGTCCTGAAAATATCTTGATCAAGTTACCCGCAGATATCCTGCCAAGATTTTTGCCAAATAGAGTTCTTACAACTCAAACAATTTCGATAAAGTTTTCAAAGAAAAAGGATGGTTCATTTTTATTTTGCAAAGCTTGTTTTGATAACAGTAGTTTGATTTGAATATAATTTCAATTTTCAATCCAAGTATCCTGAAGTATATCCTGAGAATACATCTTGAGAATATATCCTGAGAACATATCCCGATCAGGATACTCATAATTGTTATAATATAGTTTCAGAAATTTAGACAATCTAGATAAGGTTTTTTTTAAAGAACAGAAATAGGAAAGATCATACCGAAACAGAAGACATCTCAATCCTTTCATTCCAGTCCTTTCGCAACCATTCCACCGAAGGTGTCCCCAGTCTAGGATGCCTGGCGAATTATGCCCAAACTTGATCCTTTGAGTTCCTCACAATGCCTTAGTGGGATATAGTGTTGGCATAGGTTTCCTTCTTGCTCCAGCATAAATGTCCCCAGTAGGATATAGTATCAGCATACGTCATGTTCTATCACGGATGTCCCCTGTCTGTGCAGGACCAGTATGTTATACCAGGATATGATCCTTTAGCAATTCTTCAATCAGTTGTTTAAACTTAGCAATCTTTTTTCAAAAATTTATGTAGACTTGTAAATGATTATGTTTTTTGAAAATATACTTTGGGATTATCCAAAAACTTTGTATTTTATTGGGACTAAACCCATTTTCCAGGCATTTAAGCCAGAGTATAAGAACCTCAAGACTTGAAAAGGTGAAAACCTTTAAGTCTTTGAGTTTTACTGGGGATTTTACCCACGTTTCGTGCGCTACAGGCGAGGGTGTGGAAACCCCAAAACTTAGAAAGGTGATAACCTTTAAACCTTAGAGAGTATGAAAATACCCTTTCGTGAGAGAGGGTGATCAATCCTCATATACCTTAAGGATCCAGGGTATAGCCAACAGTAACGAAATTGTCAGCCACTTTTACATGAACTGGTCCCGCCACCTTGAACTATCCCTGGATAACTTGCGCTCCAGGCGGGGTGTTTAAACCCAATTCGTGAGAAAGGTGAATACCTTTAAACCTGTGAAGGGATCAGGATCCCTTAAACGTGAGAGAGGGGGCCAATCCTCTAATCTTTCGAAGTATCCCGAGTGTATATCCTGGAGCTATATCCCAAAGCATATTCTGCAAAACACCTTTAAACAAAGGTGGGTGTTAGCTTGGCTAACACCCCTCCGATGCTTAAGTCAGTATTGGGTATCAAAATAAAAGATAATATCAAAAATATAAATGAGTTATAGAGTTCGTACCATTATGAGTTATAAATTAAATTCTAAACTCACTTGTATAGCATTCCAGGATCTTGGTAGCATATCCCCCTCCATATTCTTGAGTCGGTATGCTCCTTTCCCAGATTCTGACTCAATTTCATGGGGTCCTTCCCATTTTGGAGCCAACTTTCCATCGGCAGGATTAGTAGTATTCTGGAAAGCCTTTCTCAATACCCAATCTCCGACCTGGAACCTTCTAGTCCTTATATTCTTGTTATATGCTTTAGATATCCTCTGTTGGTATGCTGCCATCCTTAGCCTTGCTGCGTCTCTTGTTTCATCAACAGTATCCAATTCCTCGCATAGGACTTTAGGATTATGCTCAGGATCCCAGAGGTTGGATCTTGCTGTGGGTATTACCATTTCTGTCGGGATCACCGCTTCTGCTCCAAATACCAAGGAAAACGGGGTTTGGCCAGTTACATTTTTCACCGTCGTCCTATCAGCCCATAAAACAAAGGGTAGTTCTTCTGTCCATCTTCCTTTTTTAGCTCCTAGTCTCTTTTTCAGGTTGTTGACAATTATCTTGTTTGAGGATTCTGCTTGTCCATTTGCTTGAGGATGTACCGGTGTAGTTGTAATCATCTTGATTCCCCAACTCTTACAAAAGTTAGTAGTCCTCTTACTTATAAACTGAGATCCATTGTCACAAATTATCTCAGCTGGTACTCCGAACCTAGTCAGGATATTCCTTTTTATAAAGGATACCACTTCTTGATCTCTAACTTGAACGAATGCTTCAGCTTCGACCCACTTAGAGAAATAATCGGTCATTGCCAGCATGAAGACCTTTCCTCCTGGAGTTTTTGGCCCTTTTCCTACTATATCCATTCCCCACTTCATGAATGGCCGAGGGGAAGCTATAGGATAAAGTGGCTCGGCCGGCTGATGTAATATATTACTGTGTCTTTGACATGCATCACATCTTCGAGCATATTCTGCAGCATCTTTTCTCATCGTCGGCCAATAATATCCTATTCTTAATGCCTTTGAGAACAACGACCTGCCCCCAGTATGGTTACCACAATCCCCTTCATGTATATCCTGAAGCACTTCCTTGGTTTCGGGATCCTCTAAGCACCTCAGATATGGTCCTGCAAGAGATTTCTTATACTAGACATTATTTATAATAGTGAATCGTGACACCTTCATTCTAAAGGCCTTAGGATTCTCATCCTTTGGGATGTGTCCTTCCTTGAGATATCTTATGATCGGAGCCATCCAAGACTTAGGATCCTTCTCAGGATACTCATCAGGATCCTCAGGTATCCCGACTGATGATCCTAGGTTTGCCAAGGCATCTGCTTCAGCATTATATTCTCTTGGTACCTGTTCAAGTGTAAAAACATCGAAATATCCTGCTAATTTTTTGAGAATTTCGAGATACTCGATTAACTTCTCACTTTTAACTTCATAGGTTCAATTAAAATGATTAGTAATTAACAAAGAATCAACATATACTTGCAAACTTTTGATATTCATACTTTTTGCCAATTCTAATCCTGCAATTAAAGCTTCATATTCTGCCTCATTATTAGTGGCAGGAAAATCACATCTAATAGCCTGGGGTAATATATCCCCCTGTGGCGATTTTAGTAGTATACCCAAACCTACACCTCTTACATTAGATGCACCATCAGTATATAACGTCCAGGATTCTAAGTTTTCTCCTAGCTGTTGTACTTCTAGGTCTACTTCATTTTGAATATCACTATTGAAATCAGCCACAAAGTCAGCTAAAGCCTGAGACTTTATGGCGTTCATATACTAGATCAAAGGCACTTAATTTCACTGACCATTTAGCCATCCTACCTGACATCTCGGGTTTCCTAAGCACATTTTTAACAGGATAGTTGGTTTAATAGGAATTCTATGTGTTTCAAAGTAATGTCTAAGTTTAGTCGATGCCATAACTAAAGCTAATATTAATTTTTCTAAATGAGAATACCTAGTTTCAGCATTTAACAAACTTTTACTAACATAATATACAGGATATTGCTGACCTTCATGGTCTTTTATAAGAACGGCACTTACAGCATTCGCTGATACAGCGAGGTATAGGGATAGTGGTTCACCATTTTCAGGCTTCATCAATAGAGGTGCGGTTGAGAGATATCGCTTCAAATCCTGCAAGGCTGCTTCATGCTTTGCTCCCCATTCAAATTTCTTATTCTTCTTGAGGATATCATAGAATTCCTTGCATTTTTCTGAGGATCTTGAAATAAATCTATTCAAAGCTGCTACTCGGCCTGTCAACCTTTGTACGTCCTTCATATTTGAGGGTGATTTTATATCCAGGATAGCTTTGATCTGCTCTGGGCTTGCTTCTATCCCCCTTTTTGTCACCATATATCCAAGAAACTTTCCTGCCCCCACTCCGAAATGGCACTTAGCAGGATTCAGCTTCATGTTGTATTGATCCAGGATATCAAACGCTCCCTTGAAATCCTGGAGGTGATCCTCAGCTCTTTTAGATTTTACCACCATATCATCAATATATACCTCCATGGTGTCCCCCAGCTTATCTTTGAACATCATGTTTACCAATCTCTGGTATGTTGCACCTGCATTTTTCAAACCGAAAGGCATAGCAGTATAGCAATATATACCTGTTGGTGTCATGAAAGCAGTATCCTCCTGATCCGAAGGCTCCATTTGAATCTGCTGAAATCCTGAGGATGCGTCCATGAATGTTAACATTTCATGTCCAGCAGTAGTATCTACCATTGCATCGATATGAGGGAGAGGAAATGGATCTTTAGGACAAGCCTTGTTCAAGTCCGTGTAATCTACACAGACTCTCCATTTCCCGCTTTTCTTCTGTACCACAACTACGTTTGCTAGCCATTTTGGAAACTTGACTTCTCTGATCATCCTGGACTTCAACAATCTTTCAACTTCCTCTTGGATAATCGCATTCCGCTCAGGGGCGAATTTTCTTCTTTTTTGCTGAACAGGCTTGAATGATTTGTCAATTCCAAGCTTGTGAGTGATAATGTCTTTGGATATGCCTGTCATATCCTCATGCTTCCATGCAAACCTTGACATCCTGCATTTCAAAAAGTTAGTTAACTGTTCTTCAATATCCTGAGGGATATTGGTTCCTACGAGCACCGAGATATCAGGATTATCCTGTTCCAGGATAATTTTCTTCACATCCTGCTCCGAATCCTCCACGATATCCTGGGCCCGCATCTTTAATTGCTATGCTGTACTAGGCTTAGTTGAGGATTTCAACGAGGATGAGTAGCATTCTTTCGCTTCCAGTTGATTACTTTCCACCTTGACAACCCCCCAAGGGGTAGGGATCTTGATGCATTGGTGTTATGTTGATGGCACAGCCTTCATATCGTGAATCCATGGTCTTCCCAGTATGATGTTATAGCAGGATAAGGAGTCTATCACACAGAAGCGTTGTATTGAGTTGACCCCTTCAACATATACTGGTAACTTTATCTCCCCTACGGTATTCCTAGCTTCTCCACTGAAACCAACGAGCACAGTGGACTTTGAAGTGATATCCATCGGAGATACATTCATTCTGTTCAATGTTTCCAGCTGAATTATATTGACAGAACTACCGTTGTCTACCAGTATCCTGCGTACAAAATGGTTAGCCACATATAATGTTATTACTAAAGCATCATGGTGAGGATCCTGAACAGTATCCCTGTCATCACTATCGAAAGTGATCACTTTATCAGTTGTGAGGGTAGTCATTCTGACTGGTCTGTCTCCCCTCTCGCTCTTAGCTTCCTTCGCATGTCTCTTGGCCGCCGAATACGAAGTCCCACAAATGTCGGATCCTCCTGAAATAAAGTTAATTATCTTGGCATCTGCTGGGGGTGATGCTGCTCGTTCAGGATCCTTCTCGGGATCCTGCCCTTTATTCTTCTTTTTTCCCAGCAAGTCCTTCAGATACCCCTTGCTTAACAGGTAACTTATCTCTTTCCTTAAAGCAATGCAATCCTCGGTCATATGTCCGAAGTCTTCGTGGAAGGCACACCATTTGGATTTATCCTTCCAATCAGCTTTCTGCTGGTTCTTTCGAGGCCACCTAGCTTTGTCCCCTAAGCCCTGCATAGCATACATTAATTCAGGTATATTAACAGAAAAGCAGTATTCAGATAAATCAGGATATTCTTCAGGATCCTCGTCTTCAATAGCGTTCACTTTCTTGTTATCATTTCTGCCATATGGCCTGGAGCGATATGGCTTATACGAGGTTTCTGATTTCCTGTTAGTTGATTCATAGGTTGAGGTAGAATTCATCCTCTCCTGCATCTTCTTGTCATCTTCCAGACGGATATATCTCAAAGCCCTGTTGCGAGCTTCGTCGAGATTCCTGCAGGGATTCATTACAAGATCCTGATAAAACTAAGAATCCTTTTGTAATCCCATCTTAAAAGCTTGCACAGCTGTTGCAACATCAAGATGTGGGATATCCAAGGATTCTCGACTGAATTTGTTTACATAATCCCTCAAGGATTCCTGAGACCCTTGAGTTATCCTGTAAAGGTCACTGGTTAGTTTCTCAAAACTCCGACTACATGAAAATTGACTGTTAAATAAATTAACCAAATGAGCAAACGAAGTAATTGAGTGAGGAGGAACGTTTAACAGCCATTTTAAGGCTGATCCTGTCAGAGTAGAACCAAATCCCTTGCATAAGCATGCTTCCTTAAGCTCCGGAGGGATAGGGTTAATCTCCATTCTTTCCCTATACTGGGCAATATGCTCTTCAGGATCTGTAGTCCCATCATACAGCTTCATGTTGGGAGTCTGAAATCTTTTTGGTATTTCAGCATCACAGATGGGATATGCAAAGCGGGATATCCTGTGGCTGTCCTGGGATACTTCCGGAATTGGCTGGACCACTCCAGGTACACTGGATATCATGTCCTTCAATTTCTGGAGCTCCCTGGTAAATGTTGACGTCATACCTGCATCTTGCAAAGAGCCATTATTGTTAGTAGCAAGAATATTATTATTTGACACATTACCATTCTGAGGACTTTGGCCATATCCTGAAGCATATCCTGAACTTCTCACAGTCGATATCCTGACCGAAGAGGGTATCTCAGGGGTATGATTCTGAGAATGGCTTGGGACGATATTCCCCCTATTATCCTCAGTGTAAACTGCGGAACTGAAGTTCAAAGCCCTGGGCTGTATAGGAGTGACAGTTTCTTCAGCGGGTCTACTCGAGCTAGCTTTTAAGAGTTGTATTTCTCTTAATAGCATTTGGTTAGTCTCCTATTGCTGCCTCATTTGTTCCTGCACACTTCCAAATAAAGTCAAAATTTCATCGTTAGAGGCTAAAACGGGAGCAGATCCCTGGACACTCCGAGTAGGGATAACATCTTGAGATTGTGAAGAAAACGGCATCCTTGGAGGAGGTGGTGGAAGCACCGAACCAGTAGTAGCAGAGGTTGTAGCAGACATAGTGGAAGAGCTCATGTTTGATCTTGAGGCCATTGTAAACAATGTGGCAAAAAGTTTTGAAAATAGAAAACCGATTAATGATTTTGCAAAGATTTTTAGTAAAAGTAGCACCACTTGCCCCACGGTGGGCGCCAAATTGTTTTGGTCAAAAATTACCGAAGCAATTTAGTGATCAAACTTAGTTTGTAAGGTAGTGTGCTATGTAAGTTTGTAAAAATGTATTTACTTTGTTGAAAATGTAAACAGTTTCAGGATATAGCTCCGGTATGCAGAACTATATCAATTTATAAACGAAATGCAAGTAAAGTAAAAATTGACACGAGATGTACGAGGAAAGCCCTTGATCTTTCTAGATCGCCGGCATAAAACCTCGGGAGCTGACAATCGTCGGCTGCCTTGTTCTTCTTATTGCTTGAATAACCAGGATACAGTGCAGGATAATGCTCGGATCAAATCTAAGTGTTACAATGATTGTGATTTGTGAGTGTTGTGAGTGTTTGTGATTGAAATGGTGATTGTAGCTGCAATGTATGTGTGAAAGTGGACGGGATTATGTGTTTTTACCTACTGATCCAGCACTCATATTTATAGTTACAAGAAATAACAAACTATGCTAAAAATCCGGGATATTGCCCTATTATTCCGGGATTCTGCGAATATTCCCTTTTGACCGTTGTAAACCCCTTCTCCAAGCTTCCAACGTCTTTCTTGTAACCACCTTGACCTATTCTTCAGGGAGACCAAGCCTCATGACCGTTTGTACCTTGCAGCCAAAGCAAATCGTTAACAGCACGCAGGATACCCTCGCAGGATGTTACCAATATCCTGGTCCAGTATCCCGGCAGCGAAAATAGACATATAAAGTCATGATATAATTTCGGGATATAGGTTAGAAAATTCCACCCACAACACCTGTCACTTAACCTTTTTGGAAAATACGTCTGTTTACACTGGTAAATACAATTAACCGACTCATTTTAAAAAGAGTTTAAGAAAATTGGTTTAGATGCACCAGGCACAAAAATATCTTTTATAACTTGGGATAATTATATAAAAGTAATCTTGTATACAGATTTACATGTTCGTTATACGTTCAGGGCCCGGTGTAGAAACCGAGTCAATATTAACAGACACGCCACAAGTATAGACCCACAAGAGAGTGAGATACCGTTTCCCTTATGCAACTATCAGGTGCATGCCTACACCCCGTGCTTAAGACGTGGCCATTTTATTATAATGATGCCAAGGATATCCGGGACATGGTCATTAACCCCTAAATGCTTTTATTTCAAACAATACAGATTAAAACGGGTTACCTCAATAATTTAATCACCATTAGATTAAACATTCAATACCCGACCATGCGGTATTATTATAATACCGTATCCCAAGCCCGTATAGGGAAAATAAGTTAAAAGTATTTACCTGAGCTTAAAAATGAAATTTATACTCAGCCGTATATCCTAATCAGCAAGCTCAAGTACCTTTACTGGGGCTCTTAATCTGGAACGAAGGTTTTATTAACCTATTAGATTCCTAACAGGTCTTATTTAAGTCGTCACTTAGACCGGTTAGTTTTAAAGAAAGATACAGTTCAAAACGCATGATTAAGCGAAGACCGGATTAGAATGTGATTTAGACCTGACAAGTTTGAAGACTTGTATAATATGGGTAATCTAAACACATTCTGGATTTTGAGATAAAAATGATAAGGTTTGACCCGTTTCGGCTAAGTTATGCAAACTAATTACATAAACCGAACCGAACGCGCAAGAAGCGTAACGGGTAACCATAAGAGTCATATACAGGTTTCCTAAGTTAATATGCCTTAAATATGTTGTGATATCAGTATGATACCTTCCATTATGCCCAAACGAGTTTAATCTCAAATTAAGCCTCGTAGGGGTATTTTGGTCATTTTAAAGATTATAAAAGAGATTAAATGTAATTCAGAGGTTTAAGTCTGAAACAATCAGTAAAACTACTTAATTTAATAAGTTATATCAGTAGGGTATCAAGTCTTACATTTATAAAATGGTCTTGATACATACTATGCGTTAAAAACGCTTAAAAAGGCGATTTGGAGCCATTTCCGGGTTTTCAAGGGAAGGCTGATGTTTTTATTATTCTGGAAGGCTCAAAATATTTTATTTATCAAATTAGATCAGTAGAAAAAGGTTTGGTATTAAACGGATTAGTAAAACTCATTTTATAGACGAAAAGGGTATAATCGGTAATTACCGAATCAAGGTAATAACCCTATGTTATGACCAGTTTAAAAATAATTAAAAATCTTCAAAAATCCAAAAATATTATATTACATCAGTGGGTAAGAGGTTTGGGGTCAAAATTGGGTTTAGATAGGCTTTACGCTAATTATGCCGTTTAATTAATAAAAGGCTTTCTAATTACGCTATTGAGCATAACTCCTAATCTAGACCTCAAACTGATGTGAAATTTTAGGGACAAGTTTATAATTCAGTAACAAAGATTATTGTCCTTTTACATTTCCAAAATTCTCGTTTTAAGGTCAAATGGGCATATTGGTCAACATTAGGCATTTAACGGAAACATCGGACAATCAACGAGTCAAGTAGTATAATCGCAGAAGGTTATACTATCATACAAGCTGGTCCTAACGGAGCTCTAAGGCATTTCTAAATCATGCTAATATGGGTCAGAACTGAAAGTCAAAGCAATGGTCGATTTATGCGACTTTCGGTTCCAAACCGGTCCTATACTGAAAATTATCGGGTCGGACATGCTTAGACATGTTCTTACATTGATTACCAAGTTATATGAGTAGTAAAACAGGTTACACATCTTCTACATTGCTAATTATGTGTTAATTCGAAAATTAAGATTCTATTGACTTTTTCGGATTAAGTTTGACCCGACATTTGACCTATTTAGAGTGGAATTCAGAGGGTGCCCTTTTAAGGGTTTATTGCCCACATAAATACCAACTTATAACCACTTTCAATTCGACTAATCACTGGATCATTAGTGATTAATCAATAAGTCAAACCTTAATTACGATGGTTTGGCTTTTAAGCTATAAACTAAGCAAAACACGATTAAGGAAGGTTAAGAATACTTACCAAGGTCCTAAGCACGACTAATGATCACTAGGAAGGGTGCTTGAGCTCTAAGAACCTCCAGAAACCAAGTTGTGAAGTTTTCAAATGAATGTGATCAAATGTTGCAACAATGGTTTCTTTTATAGGAGTTCTTGATGCCTTTAGATCATTACAAACAAGTCTACAAGTGTTATGGGATCATCCCAAGTGTCCCTAGGTCCTTCTAAATCATTAAACAAGTCCCTAGAATCAAGAAATGGCAAAATGAGGCGGTGTAACCGGCTGGAACAGGCAGCTGTGAATTTTCTGATGCTGGCACATGCTTATGGACCGTAAGGTCCAGGGTATACAGTCCGTAAGGACCTGGTCAGCACGTGCATACTTTCTTTTGTTGACAGTTTTGGCCCCTGCATTTGCAAATGTCCTTTCTGACACATCTAAGGCCCGTTAAATCATTTTTAAGGCTCTACAATGATGCCTAAACATAGGAAACATGAAACATGCTCAAAAACATGTCGGATGTCGTTTCGTTTGGTCGTACGGTCACGTTGTTCGGTTAATTATGACGAAACACGGACGAACGCGAAAAACGATCCAAACGACGCGACGACTAGAATTTTATCAAGCCAAGCACTAAAACTAAAATGAAATATTTTAGTGCTTACATAAATTCTTGGGTGTCCAGATATATTCAGATTGTGGGATATGCGCGAAAATGCAAATTTGTGCACTTTTTGACACTTTTAGTCCCTGCATGACTTAAAAGTTTATTTTTGCGCACCAAACACCTCTAAGCCTATATCTAAGCTATATAAAGGATATTTAGGGCATGTTTAACTTATGATCATATTCCGGAAGGTTCGATACCATACGAATCGGTATACTTTTGAAGTTTGACGCAAATAGTCCCTTTAATGCGCGAACTTGCGCATATCATCGTTTAATAGTATCGAAGCCTTATCTAACCCATATTAGGTATTTATGAGAGTATTATCAAACATCACAATGCTTCGGGTTTGTTAAAAGGTCACTCAGAGGTAAGAATTAACATGTTGATGCTTTTAACCCTTTATTGCGCAAACTTTCAATTAATTACGCAAACGGCTACACTTGATCAGCAAGTGGCTCATTTGTGAATATAAAACCGTAAAAGGTTATTCAGAAACTTATTTTTGGTATGTTAATACTTCCAGTTCTTTCATAATTACTTTTTTTTTATTTTTCGAAAAATTAATCCCTTAAATTCAAGGTTTGACTTTATTAGGGTTTATTACACGTGTCAATACATTATTGGACGTGATTTTACGAGGTGTTACACTCTCGAAGACGAAATAGCAGTTGAAGAACATATACACGACGAATAGGAGCAAGAGGGACTGGGTGATCCGCTTTCCAACTAAAAACTTGACTATGATCCATGTATTGGTTTCTTCAAAGAATGAACACCAAAAATAAACAAATGCATTTTTAAAAATTATAATTTTCAGAATTATGTTTTCGTATTTTTTTTTTTTTAATTTTCTTGGTTCGAAAACCATAAAAGCTAATAAAAGTTGAATTTTATATATTTTTGTGTCTTAAAAAATATTAAAATTTGTGTGCATGAACTAGTTTACGATCAAAAACCAAATTGAAATCAGTCTTTCAAACCAACAAAATCTAGTCGGAAACGAACTCAGTGGATAAAAAAATTTGGTTTGAAACCAGTTCGAGTTTAAAAAAATAAATTGATTTGTGCAGGTGCACATAAGAGCCAGGTTGGACGCGTACCCAAAAGAAACCTGAGGTTTTCAATAATTGGTTTAGTAGCCTACCCTATCCGTAAGGTATGCATATGGTACATTTTATTAGTGTAAAATTCAGGGTTGGCCCGAAGGGTGTGCGAGATGGGCGACGTCTAAGGGCCCAAACCCATCGAAGGCCCAATTTTTTTTGTTTATATATTAGTTTTACATTGTAAAGTTAGAATATATAAATAATGAATCGGAAAAATACCATCCTGAAGAACTTGGTTTGGTAGTTTTAAAGTCAGTTTAATAATAAGAAAACATGGGTTCTAATTCCGGCGTCCTCAGTTTTATTTTTCTTTTTGTTTCTTATCTATTTATTAAATGCAAATGATATTAGTCGCCTAATTTTGTCAAGTTACATCAAATGATCGGTGTTGATTCAATTGACATTAATTCATATTTAAATATTTTTTATATATATTCTTTTAAAAATTTGTATTTAAGGGGCCCGTATTTTCTGTTCGCACAGTGCCTAAAGATTTTCGAACATTTTTGAAGATGGCCTTGGTAAAATCGATCCCGAAACTGGTTTTTTAATAGCCGGTTATAATACCCGAACCCATGTTTTTTTCAATACCCAAACTGCGTTTTCTGTTCCTAGTTAGTGTTAGAACCCATTCTAGTTGTTTCTTAACGGCTATAATAAGGTTTATAAGTGTTTTTTGTTCTTTCGACTATATTAGCCCACATTTGATATTTATAAATAGGTAGTAGATGTTTTGGTTTAATTAGAACACTAAAAAACACTCAAAATCTCCCATTTTGGTTTAATCAGAACACTAAAAAACACTCAAAATCTCCCAAATCGCTATATACACACCCTAAAAATCTTTCTAAAATGGCTTTTTGAGAGTGCTACTTCTTTCGATGGTGTGGGTTCTTCGTCAAGCACCAATAACGTTGTCAAAATAATTGCTACAACGTGGAACCAATAAATTTGGGTGCATTTTAATTTATGTAGCATGTCAAAGGGTTCGAACAAAGCCCGATGCAAACGTTGTGGTTCGTTTGTAAAGTTAGATTCAAACACGAGTTTGAAAAAAACATTTATCAACGTTTTGAAGCGCATACCAATGGGGTGGTGGTCTATTGGCAAAGACAAAGCCTTTAAACACCTTAGGAGGGGAAGGTCTTGGGTTCAAGTCACACATACGACACGAATAAAAGAAAATTGCTGTTCAAAGAAATAAACGTTTTGAAACGCATTGAGAAGCGTTCCAGATTGAGGCCAAGTAACAAGGTCAAACGACAAAATATTTGAAATTTCGATGCATAATGTGTTTAGGATTGCATGACAAATTTCATTACTCAAGAGGGTTTGTCGTTCGACCACTTCTCATCCAAAATATCTTTACATTGAAAAGCGTTCCAGATTGAGGCCAAGTAACAAGGTCAAACGACAAAATATTTGAAATTTCGATGCATAATGTGTTTAGGATTGCATGACAAATTTCATTATTCAAGAGGGTTTGTCGTTCGACTACTTCTCATTCGAAATATCTTTAGATGCAGTATTATCATGTAAGTTACACTACCTTAGACATGAACATATTAAATTGTGGGAAAAATACAAAATATGAATTAATTTTAGGAATTTTTAAAATTAGAAACCGATGTACATTTTAGTCATTTTCGGTTTCTATATTTTGTTCGTTGAAATTTCAACATAATGTTCAGAGTACTAGTACTCTATTAAAATCAACTAATATTGACCAAACAACTTTAGTACTGTATCACTATTGTACCGATATCTATTTTATGGTTTTCAGTTTTTTTATTAGTTAAGTTTTGATATTTTTCCTGTACTTTTGCACTATTGGTATGACATCGCTATAATCGATATGGTGTTCAGTTTGTGTTGTTATTAATTTCTTTCGATGCAATTACCGACTATTTTTTTTTAAATTCCAATATAATTTTATTAAAAATCTAGTTGTATTTAAACTGAAGTATTTTTTGGATATTACAAACTATGCTCAGTACCAAACAACATTGGTATGGATACGATATTTTTATGGTTGTCGATCAATGTAAAACCTTGTTGATATCCTTTTTGCATTCCTTAGTTTTATTTATTTATTTATTTATTTTTTGGTCAGATAAGACAACATTTTTGTAAGTAACGTAGATATTGTAGTAACAGTGTAATTTGATATTATAGTAAATAATTTTTTTACGTTGCTATGTGTATCGTAAGTTGCGCTTCATCAATATCATCTTAGATCTTGTCATGTCGTTTTTAATACATCACTTTCCTTTCTTAAATGCCGACTTACATCCACTACGACCCACCGATTGACTCTCTCTCTCTCCCTCTCAAATAATTATTAGCAATGGATGATGATGAAGAAGTAGTGATAATTGGAGCAGGAATTTGTGGGTTAGCGACGGCCCTTGCTCTTCACAAGAAGGGGATAAAATGCATAGTAATGGAGAGGGCCGAAAGTCTGAGGAACGTCACCGGGGCAGCAATCGGAATCCGCCCAAACGGATGGCGAGCTCTCGATCAGCTTGGCATCGGCGATAACCTCCGCCACACTGCTGTCCGTCTCAAGAGGTACCTTATCTCATCTTCTTGTTTGTACTAGTTTATAGTAGTTACATGATTATATATATACACACACGCTAGAGTAGTGAATTACTTACTTAACACACATATATTTAATTGTTATTTTACACCAATACATGATTTTGTTTTCAGAAGATACAATACGTGTGTGTACACGAATAGAGGTTATCTTTGTCCTTGTCCTTGTATGTATATATCATATATATGTGGTGATTGATTAATATATTGTGGATATGGTCAGCCCACTTAAAACATAAAAAGGAAAAGAAAAAAAAAGAGAAAACTTTAGATATTAATTATTTAATATGTTGAACCAATTATTAGTTATACTTGTACGCCAAAATTATTTTGAGACGTTACTGTAGAAGATTATGGTTCAATGCTTGCCTTGATTCTCATTAAACAACCATATAAATACACAATACAATCCCAATAATATGGGAAGAGATAATTACAATGAATTATAAATAATATCCTAAAATACATAAATGATATTTCCCTAATATATTCCATTACACCCCCGCAGTCGAAACGGGAGGTGGCCGAATGTTGAGACTGGATCGAAAATCTTCAAATAATATACGTGGCAAGCCTTTGGTGAAGATGTCAGCAATTTGAAACCTGGTGGGAGTGTGTAAAATTCGAACCGTGCCGCGCTGAACATGTTCACGAACAAAATGGATATCCAACTCAATGTGCTTGGTGCGCTGGTGCTGTACTGGGTTACCAGACAAATAAATGGCACTGATGTTATCACAGTAGATGAGAGTAGCCGACTTGACCGGGCGGCGAAGCTCAAGAAGAAGGTTGAGTATCCAACAAACCTCGGCAACGACATTGGCAACGGCCCGATATTCGGCCTCTGCACTTGAACGAGAGATGGTAGATTGGCGTTTAGAAGACCAGGATAACAGATTGGGCCCCATGTATACACAGTAACCGGAGGTGGAACGACGAGTGTCTGGGCAGCCTGCCCAATCTGCATCGGTGTATGCTCGTAGAGAAAGATCCGTAGAGGCCGAAAGTGTTAAGCCATGATCCGCGGTTCCCTTAATGTAGCGGATAATACGTTTGAGTGCATTCCAATGGTCAGTTTTAGGGTCACGCATGTGCATACATATCTGTTGGACGGCATAGCTAATGTCGGGTCTGGTGAACGTAAGATACTGAAGAGCACCAGCTAGACTCCGGTAAAGAGTAGGATCGGCAAACGGTGGGCTGGCAGCGGCACTAAGCTTCGGCTTCGTATCCACCGGAGTTGCAACTGAGTTACACGTGGACATGCCAGCGCGAGAAACTATATCCAAGGCGTATGATTGCTGAGACAAAAACATTGTGTCAGCATTCCGGGAAACCTGAATGCCCAAGAAGTAGGTGAGAGGCCCAAGATCTTTCATAGCAAATTCAGCCGCAAGGCTAGTGATAAGATGCGAGCGAAAAGTGTCAGATGAACTGGTGAGAATATTATCGTCCACATAAATGAGTAGGTAGGCAACGTCACCCCCTTTATGATATGAAAACAGCGAGTTGTCACACCTGCTTTGGATTAACCCAATAGAGAGAACAAAGTCTGTGAATCGTTGATACCAAGCCCGAGGAGCTTGCTTAAGCCCGTATAGGGACTTCTTTAGTAGACAGACATGATCTGGATAATCCCGGTGCCGAAAACCCATAGGTTGGTACATGTAAACGGTTTCGGATAAATGACCATGTAAAAAAGCATTTGTAACGTCCAGTTGATTGATGGACCACGACTGTGAGAGCGCTAATGTCAAGACCGTACGAATAGTTGCGGGTTTGACAACTGGACTGAATGTTTCACCACAATCCACACCTACCTCTTGAGTACGACCATCACATACCAAACGGGCCTTGTATCGTTCCAAAGTACCATCCGACCTGTATTTGTGACGAAAAAGCCACATACTACGAATCACCTGCATGTTAGCCTGCCTCGGGACAAGTTCCCAAGTCTTGTTTTTAATTAAAGCATTAAACTCGTTAGTCATAGCATTATACCATTCCGGTTTGGACAGGGCTTCAAGTGGTGTTTTTGGTATAAGAGAAATGGTGGTGTTGGAAAGGTTAAAAATGTGTTTGGGTTTAATGATACCGGACATCGAACGAGTCTGTATTGTGCGAGTAGGGGGTGGAGGCGGTGGTGTGGGAATCGGGCTGGGCTGGATCGGTGATGAGGTAAAGGGCGGACAGGGTTGGGCCGGTGAAGTGGGAGGGGTCGTTTGGTGTTGGACCGAAGGGATGGGTGGTTGGTGTGAGTCTTGGGCTGATGTGGTAGTGGGAGGTTGGGTTGGAGGGGTAGGCTGAGGTATAGGTGGGCTGTGAGGAGGAGGATGTATCGTGTGGGATGTGTGGTGGTATTGGGCTGGGGTATAGTTGGGCTGGTCTGCGGTTGAGGGGGTGGGTAACAATAGGCTTGGATGGATGGGGTCATCCAAAAAGGTGTAATTTTGGAGTTTAGGTGTGGGTTTGGTAGCAAATGGGAATATTGTTTCATCGAACAGAACGTGTCGGTTAATTGTGATTTTGTGGGTTTTAAGGTCAAGGCACTTGTAACCCCTATGGTTGGGTGGATAACCAATGAAAGCACATGGGGCGGAGCGGAATTCCAGTTTGGTAATGGTGGTGTGGGGTATTAGTGGATAACACATGCAACCAAAGACTCGTAGGTGGTCATAAGTGGGTAGACATTTGTAAAGGCGTTGGGTGGGTGTTTGAAATTGATGTAATTTGGTGGGTAGGATATTTAGTAGGTAGGTGGCTGTTTCAAGGGCATGTGGCCAGTATGTATTTGGCATGGACGAGTGGGCTAGGAGTGTGCGAATAAGGTTATTTATGGTACGAATTTTCCGCTCCGCTTTTCCGTTTTGTGATGAAGTGTGTGGACAGGAAAAGCGAAAGTGCATTCCGTTTTGGGTACAAAAGGTGTGAAATTGATGATTAGCATATTCACGGCCATTGTCACATTGTAATTGTTTTATTTTAGCACCAAATTGGGTTTGAACAAAGGTGGTAAATTTAGTGAACATGGAAAAAACATCGGATTTATGGGCAATGGGGTATGTCCATAGGAAGTTGGTGTAATCATCTAAAAACAACACATAATACCGATGACCCCCGTTACTAATAACGGGAGAGGTCCAAACATCACTGTGCACAAGATCAAAAGGCATAAAGGTAGTAGTAATAGATGTAGCAAAAGGAAGGCGAGTATGTTTGCCAAAAATACAAGAAGAACAAACTTTATTGTCTAAAACACCACATTTAATATTTTTAGAAGTTTTCAAAGTTCGCAAAATAGCTGGTCCAGGGTGGCCAAGCCGTTGGTGCCATATGTCTTTGGAAATAGCTGCAAAGGTAGAAGCGGTGGTAAGGTTGGTGATGTTGGATGGGCTGAGAGTGTAGAGATCCCCCGAGCTATTGCACCGTAGGATAGGTTTCTTGGTCTGGAGATCCTTCATAGTAAAACCATAAGGGTCAAATTCTATGGATAATTGGTTGTCAGTGGTAAAACGACGGACAGATATTAGATTTTTCACAAGGTTAGGTGCATACAAGACATTTTTAAGTTTGAAAGGTGGAAAGGGTGGGGGTAAAGTAATGTCACCCTGTCCGAGTACTGGAATGGTTTTACCATCACCAACAATAATATTTCGAATAATGCTAGAATTAAAAATAGACGGAAATTTGTCGGATTGAGGAGACATTGTACCTGAGGCGCCCGTATCCATGGTCCAAGACGAGTCGTTATGTAGTGCCAAGTTGTAGAGGGCCTGAGCTATGTCCGTTGGGCTGTAACCAGTGGTGTATGACTGGGCCGCGACATTAGAAGAAGCTGGTTTTGGGCCCAATATACCCTGGGCCGAAGCTGCGGAGGAGGTCGCATGAGGTGGGGCTGGGTTGCTAGGGTATGGGCATGGTGGGGGGTTATTCCAAGCGGGCCAGGGAGATCCATTAGGAGGTGGGCCGGCCCAAGGCATGTATGGCCACATGGATGACTGATAATTGGCAGGTGGCCCATAGAAGTTGGAATAGGATTGTTGACCACGCCCTCGGCCAAAGCTGTTGCGGGCTCTGCCGCGTCCGCGGCCACGACCCCGTCCACGGTAGCGGTCCGACTCGGTCCTAGTACGATCACGATTTTCTGTGGTGGCGCGGTTGGAGGTGTCAGGTGTGGCGGTTAATGCGGTACCCGCAGCCTGTGCCGATATCTTGGCTTGAGCCGTTTTACGTTCCTCAACTTGGCAAAGGCGAGAACGGGTGTTGTAAAAATCAGGTAAGGGGACGGTTTGCTGTAGGATGAGGGCGATGTTTTCGTATTGATCGTTTAGGCCGGTCAGGATTTGCATGACAAGTTGCTTTTCGGTGAGGGTAGAGCCAAGACTGTATAGTTGGTCGAACATGAGTTTCATGGCTTGGCAATAGGCTGACATGTTGGGAAATTGGTCAAGGCGGGTGTTGGCGAATTTGTTTTGGAGGTCGATGGTGCGGGATTCTTGGTTGTCAAGGAAGATGTTTCGGAGGGTAGTCCATGCGGTATAAGCGGTGGTGTCGTTTTTCATGATGGTGTGTAAGAGGTCCTGAGTTATGGTGCCGTATATCCATTGTAAAACAATGGCGTCGATACGTTCCCATGACTCGGAGTAGGTGGGTTTCGGCGGTGTGGGGGCGGCTTGTTTGTCGGAGGAGGTGGAGGAGTCGGTGTCGGTTTTTCGTGGTTGAAGGTGATCATAAACTTCATACGCTTTGCAATGGTTTTTGAAGAGTTCAGCCCACGTATTGTAGTGGTTTGTTTGTTGATCAAGAACCAAGGGGATGGAGTTCTTGATGTTGTTGACAGTGACGGCTGGATGTATGATGTGGGAAGACATGGCTACAGTTTGTATAAAAGTTCAATGCAAAAGAATGAATATCTTCGACAAACAGTGAGAGAAAAAAAAAATAAAGGATGGATGATGATGATTATTTTATGGTAGTGGTCAACAGAAAAGAAAAAGAAAAAAGATGGAGAGTTTATTGTATTGTGGGGGAGGCAATAAAGGTAGATGGCAGGAAGCAATTGGGTGAAAAAGAAAATTGGAGGTGGTGGAGCTATTATTTTCGACAAACACAGCAATGTTTTGGCAGAGAAGAAAAAAAAAAAAAGAATTGGGAGGGTGACGGCAAGAGAGGAGAAGGGGGGCTAGGGTTAGGCTCTTGATACCATGTAGAAGATTATGGTTCAATGCTTGCCTTGATTCTCATTAAACAACCATATAAATACACAATACAATCCCAATAATATGGGAAGAGATAATTACAATGAATTATAAATAATATCCTAAAATACATAAATGATATTTCCCTAATATATTCCATTAGTTACCATTTCACAATATATACACTAAACTAGTTAGAAAATTAATTATAAACTTGATCTAGTGTGTAACTGCTTTACAGGAAGGTTAAGTTCTAGTATTATTATCTCTGTTTCCTACGTGTTTAGAAAAGTCATTTAAGAAAAAATGGTAACAGGTTATGCTTACTATAACAAACCTTTTTATCCATATATATTTAGAAGTTAACTACGAGTTTTTAAAGTCATATATTTGTAAGCTGTCTCATATCGTTAGTCGTTACCATAAAAAAA
Organism: Helianthus tuberosus; assembly: GCA_030545235.1. Lineage (NCBI taxonomy): Eukaryota > Viridiplantae > Streptophyta > Magnoliopsida > Asterales > Asteraceae > Helianthus > Helianthus tuberosus. Next base: position 163,342,508 of record CM060358.1, read on the forward strand.
TGTAAATATACCTATTATTTGTAAGCTGTCTCATATTGTTACTATAACAAATGTAAAAATACCTACTTTGGATTATTTTAGACATTTGTTAGACCGTTTAAGTTTATATGTTTCGCAACCTTTAACCTCAAATTATCATGTTCGTAACCTAATAGTATTCTAAGCTAACGAGTTTGTGATGTTGTCATGATGTTTTTTCGCTATGTATAGGGCCCGAGAAATATCGCTTGATGGAGGGAGGAAAAAAGAGCTATCATTGTAAGTTTATGTATATTTTTGTATATGGCATTTATAAAGTAAGGAATTTTTTTGTTAATTGCAAGTTAATGTATATATTTTTTATAGACACAAGATAAAAAAAAAGTCTTATTTTTTCTAAAAATAATAATGAACATCCAAGAGAAATTTATTTGAATATAATAAGAATATAATTATTTTTTTCATAATTTTTTTTTAATTCTGTTTTAACATGAACCAAATTGGTGAAGTTCTTAAAAATCAATTTATCCATTTATTTTATTAGAAAATCTAGTCATTTAACAAAATCAAATAAGAAAAGGATGTTTAAGAATTAAATTGTTAAAAGAAGATTAATGCAAGCAAGTTTATATAAGAAGCATGCATTTTATGAATTAATACTTTCATTGTTTCTTTATTGAGGGTTCCTTGGGATGGCGAAACTCGTTGCTTGAGAAGGAAGGATCTTATAGACACTCTTTATGCTGCACTTCCTTCAGGCACAGTAAAGTTCGGCTGCCAACTTGAATCCATAAAACTTGACCCGCATTCTACCAAACCAATTCTTCGCTTCATCGATGGAAGCTCCATTAGAGCTAAGGTATTTACTTGATCGAGCACAAAAGCGTTCTACATGTTATGAATCGTCCTTTTTTGCCTTTTTTACTTTGCGTTTTCAATAGAATAATGATAGTTAGTGGTGCTTGTAGGTAGTAATTGGTTGTGATGGTGGCAAGTCTATAATTGCAAACTTCCTTAACCTCAAGCCTACAAAGATGTTCCCGTCAAGCGCCATAAGAGGTCTAACAAACTACCCAAATGGTCATTCATTCGAGCACGAGTTTGCTCGTTTTTGGAAAGATAACATTCTTGTGGGAATAATTCCAGTTGATGATAACATGGTTTACTGGCTTTGTTTGCTACCATACATTCCTAAAGGTTGTTATCAATTAACACCATATTTGTGTAGATATAGCTTCAATATTCACGTGGCTTGTTTTTTTTTTTTTTTTTTGACTATAATTAACAGATGAAAAGATTTGGGTAGATCCCGGTGTGATACAACAAGTAACACTAGAGTTGGTAAGCGATCATCCCCAGGAAATTCGCAAAATGATCGAAAACACAGACATGAAATCATTATCTATTACACACATGAGATATCGTGCACCATGGGACTTGTTAAATGGCTCATTTTGTAAAGGAACGGTAACGGTTGCTGGTGACGCTATGCATGTCATGGGCCCATTTTTGGGTCAAGGTGGTTCAGCAGGGTTAGAAAATTCATTTGTGTTGGCTAGAACAATGGCTCAGTTGGGTTTGAATGGTTTTGAAAGTGGGAGTAAGCTAACGGTCCATGGAGTTGAGGAAGCGTTTAATCGGTTCGTGAAACAACGAAGGATGAGGGTGGCCCGATTATCGTTGCAAACTTACCTCACCGGCATGCTATGGGGTACTTCTTCATTTCTAAAGAAGATTATATATATTGTGTTATTGATTCTTCTTTTTCACAACCAAAATGGTCATACTGATTATGATTGTGGTGATCTTTTATTTTAAACATGTTTACAAACTCAATAAGTTGTGTAATATAAGTTTGGTTCTATAGACATTATAAACGTTATTTACAAATAAATATTCTTGTATGTTGTGTAATATAAGTTTGGTGCTATAGACATACATAAATGTTATACAAAATTCTTGTATTAGAGAGTAGTCAGTTTGATGTTTATCAATTGTATTCGACTTACGGTATTTACTATTTTACTTAATCCTACCCGCATGGGTTTGGCACTTAGGTTTAAGATTCATGTTATCATAGACAAAGAATGACATTCATCCATTAATCAATTGATCATGTTAATCAACTAGTGTTTTTTTAATGAAACACATAGGCAACGGGGGATTCCCGGTGTTACGCTTTTGACTTCGCATGATGTAGTCGGGGTAAAGCAAGACCAAACAGCATTGAGTATTTAACCAAACTGATTTAAGTAGATCAAGTCCATCAAAAACATAATATACCAACATGAAATCAAATAGACATTTAAGCATATCCTTACATGATTAAATTTAAATAAATTCAACAATTAAATTTAATTAAAATTTAAATTTCATTAAATAACAATTTAAATTAAACAAACTAATAAAATCAAATAAAAAACACAATTTAAAATAAAAATAGAAAAAACATAGATATAAACCGAAACTACTCCTCGTTTTCCTCTTCGAGGTCAGGTAGATCTTGAGCTGCAAGATGGACCAAAAGATCATTTCTAAGTCGAAAATGCGTATCTTGATCCATCAACTCGCGAAGAGCATCCTTGTCTAAAACGGGTAGGACGAAAGGATCTGGGATGTGGACCGGTGAGAACGCATTTCCGTCGTCCTTTAAGATCATGTTATGCAGTATAATGCACGTATATGTCACGCTAATAATCTTTTCTATAGTCATAGCACGCATGGGTATCCTAAGTATGCCATATTTTCCATTTAGCACACCAAAAGAACGCTCCACATCTTTTCTTGTCCCTTCTTACAATTACTTGAACTTCATTTCATTCAGATCGACCAGATATGGAAACGTTTTCACAAATGTTGTCCAGTAGGGTAGATCACGTCGATTAGATAGCGTTGTATGTATGTCCATTCACTTGAAATGGACACTTTAGTGCGGTTCCATTCCGTTTAGCAAGAAATATTGGAGATGTTTGGAGAACATTGAGTGAACCGGGCGGACCACGATCAAAAACCATAAATCTTGTGACGCAACCACTTCGACCATGATCGTTGGGTATTCGTGATAACCTCCCATATATTGGGCTTGCAACAGTTTGGGGCACATCCTCCAAACAAGATGGGTACAATCGATGCTACTTAACATCCCAGGAATGTGGTGCTTTTCTTCGTGTTTTTGGTACATAATCGCTACGTCGTGGCTTGTAAGCCTACGCAAGAACTCATCACCGTACAATTGATTAACGATGTTACAGAAAAATTGTAGGCACTCCCGCGAAGTCCTTTCTGACATCTGTAAATACTCGCCGCCCTCTTCGCTCGCAAGTTGTTTCACGACGGATGTAATTTTTTGTATTGTCCTAAAACTCTTTATTAACCTATCGTGACCCTCTTAAAACTAAGGATATTGTGCTTCCACATCAGCAACAATTTTGTAAAAACAATCGTTTTGATATACGAAACCGGTAGCGAAATGTATCGTGATCGTACTTTGGTTCATTAACGAAATAATCATTGGTACGATTTTCATTACCTTGTACGCGATCACGTTTGACGATTTTAGGGATGCTCGGAGACGTTGTCGTGTCTTCCGCTTAGGCTTGCTCAATGATATCTTTGAAAAAAATTAGGCTACTTTCGTTTAACCAAAAATTATCTTCGAAATTGTCAGGCTGTAAAACTACACAGAGATCATCGTTTGACAAATGAGATTGAAAAAGTGATGGTTTGAGTAAAACGGTGAAGACTAGAATAAAAATGGTAGAAGGTTTGTGTAAAATGATGAATAAAGGTGGCTATTTATAATGTTCTAAATAACAATTAATTTTTTTACATTCAACGGTCATTAAATTAAAGCTCATTTATTTTATCGAGGTGTAGGGTCACTAAATTAAAGGTCGTTTATTTTATCGAGTTGTTTTTAAATGTAGTCTACCATATTAGTACCTAGGTGTAGGGGTGCAAATGAGCTGAGCGGCCTGAGATGGGCTCTAGAAAAAGATCGAAACGATCCAAGCCTTATCGAGCCCGCTCAAAGCTTGAGCCTAAATTAAAGCTCGTTAATTTTATCAAGCCCGAGCTCGAGCCTGGCGTGTGAAGCTTGTCCGGCTCGTCGTGCCTTAGTGTAACATTAGTTTTTACTAATATTTAATAACATTTACCCATCTATTAAAGTTTTCTAGTAAACGAGCCGAGCCGAGCTTATTTAAACTTGTTTACGAGTCGAGGCCAGGCCAAAATATAAGTTTTTGTAGTAAATGAGCTCGAGCTTCACTTATAGAGCTCGTGAGGCTAAACAAGTCTTGCTCATAGAACATGATTAGTTGTTGGATTGCAACCTTCCACCATCCATGATTCGTTCTCAATCATCAAAACCCCACCACCCTCCAAATGTATCTTAACCACAAGAGAAGCTGCTACCCGGCGCGCGAAACCGTATATTGTGTCACCAATTTTTCTCCAAATCTCATTCACAGTAAACACCAAATTTAAGAATTCTTATACAGCAATGTATACAATCTCACTTAGTATCCCCAACTAGGGAGTATATCTTCTTAATTTCTTAATCAAATCAGGAAGGGTGTCAGGAAATGCAGAAATTATTTCAATATGCATGTCAAACCTAGTTATACCTCCCTTATGGACCAAACAGGCTTTGGTAACATTTCTTTCAACTGAGTTGTTGAACCAAAATCAAGAAGCCTTTTAAGAAGTGTCACATTGTTCCGTAACGACCAACGTAGATGAGCCATGCGTTCTGATTCTTTAGGATAAGACATAAGAGTTAAGATTCCTTTGGATTCTGAACGAGAACTGTACTGGTCGGTAAAGCCGTGATTAGTAGCAATGATGTTGAACCATTCTTTACATACGGTTTTGCTTTTAGATTGAATTTCACAGCAGACTTCATCCAAATCCAACGAATCACTTCAGAATTCATGTATATAGAAAAATCAAGACTCGACGTCGGAAGTATCGTCGTAAGTTCCGCCGGAGGTGGCGTCGTGACCGGGGAATTGTTATTAATTTTTCGATTTAGACTTGTTTAGCAAACTCACCTGATAAAAGCACGGTTGGTCATTCAGGATTTTCATCAGCAACAAGGAATCAACTACAATGACGTGTACGCTCTAGTGCCAAGGCTAGAATCTATTTAATTGCTTCTAGCGTTTGCTTCTTATCAGAATTTCAAAGTGTACCAAGTTGACATAAAGAGTGCTTTCCTTTTACGAAATCGTCAAAGAAGAAGTATATGTCAGCCAACCTAGGGAATTCGGCAATCCCGATTATCCCAATTGCATGTATAAGTTTTACAAAGCACTCGATGGCCTTCATGAAGCCCCGAGAGCTTGGTATGAAACATTGTCTACCTACTTTTTAGGACAATGGTTTTACACGTGGCCAGGTCGACAAAGAGATTCGTTGTTTGTTCAAGTGTATGTGGACGACATTATCTTCGCGTCCACAAATGATGCATTATGCAAGGATTTCGAGGGAATCATGAAGTCCAAGTTCGAGATGAGTGTTATATGAGAATTGCCATTTTTCTTCGAGGGAATCTGAGTTGGTGAACCAAAATCAAGAAGCCCTCTAAGAAATGTCACATTGATCCATAACGACCAATGTAGATGAGCTATGCGTTCTGATCCTTTAGGATAAGACTGAAGAGTTAAGATTTTGGATTCTGAACGAGAACTGTACTGGTCGGTAAGGCCGCGATTAGTAGCAATGATGTTAAACCATTCTTTACATACGGTTTTGCTTTTAGATTGAATTTCACAGCAGACTTCATCCAAATCCTATGAATCACTTCAGAATTCATGTATGTAGAAGAATCAAGATTCGACGTCGGAAGTATCGTCGTAAGTTCCGTCGGAGGTGGCTTCGTGACTAGGGAATTGTTATTAATTTTTCGATATAGACTTGTTTAGCAAACTCACCTGGTCAGTTGGTCATTCTGGATTTTCATCAGCAGCAAGGAATCGACTACAATGACGTGTACGCTCTAGTGGCAAGGCTAGAATCTATTTAATTTCTTCTAGCGTTTGCTTCTTGTCAGAATTTCAAAGTGTACCAAGTTGGCATAAAGAGTGAATTCCATTTACGAAATCGTCAAAGAAGAAGTATATGCCAGCCAACCTAGGGAATTCGGCAATCCCGATTATCCCAATTGCATGTATAAGTTAAACAAAGCACTCTATGGCCTTTATCAAGCCCCGAGAGCTTGGTATGAAACATTGTCTACCTACTTTTTAGGACAATGGTTTTACACGTGGTCAGGTTGACAAAGAGATTCGTTGTTTGTTCAAGTGTATGTGGACGACTTTATCTTCACGTCCACAAATGATGCATTATGCAAGGATTTCGAGGGAATCATGAAGTCAAAGTTCGAGATGAGTGCTATAGGAGAATTCTTATTTTTCTTCGCCTTACGAATTCAACAATCAAAGGAAGGAATTTACATATATCAAACAAAGTATGTGTTTGATTTTTTGAGCCAGTTCAAGATGTCCAATTGTGCAGCTCTAGGAAATTCCATCGAAGCCAACCATGAAAAACTGGAATTAACTAAACTCTTTAAGTTAAAGATTTAATGAAAAGGACAATTGTATCACAACTGTGAAAGTTGAAAAGAATCATTATACAATGAGAGTGATAATTAAAATAGTTAAAATAAGTCAGAGACCGGAGTCTCTGGACCGCCATCCAACGTTAAAATGGGTTAGACCGGAGTCTCTAGACCAGCCTCCAATGCTCAAGTCTCTCACAATTTTGTACTTACCTCCATGAACACCAAAACCATAAGACCTAAAATTACCATAATAAGATGATCTTGGTAAACAAAGCATCTCTCTTCAAAGAGGATTCACCAAAAAATGTAAAACCAGGCTCTCTTACAAACAAAACCATACCATTTACGGACCAAACAGGCTTTGGTAACATTTCTTTCAACTGAGTTGTTGAACCAAAATCAAGAAGCCTTCTAAGAACTGTCACATTGTTCCATAACAACCAATTTAGATGAGCCATGCGTTCTGATCCTTTAAGATTAGACTGAAGAGTTAAGATTCCTTTGGATTTTGAACGAGAACTGTACTGGTCGGTAAAGCTGCGATTAGTAGAAATGATGTTGAATCATTTTTACGTACGGTTTTGCTTTTAGATTGAATTTCACAGCAGACTTCATCCAAATCCTACGAATCACTTCAGAATTCATGTATTTAGAAGAATCAAGATTCAATGTCGGAAGTATCATCGTAAGTTCCGCCGGAGGTGGCGTCGTGACTGGGGAATTGTGATTAATTTTTTAATTTAGACTTGTTTAGCAAACTCACCTGATAAAAGCTCGGTTGGTCATGCAGTATTTTCATCAACAGCAAGGAATCAACTAAAATGACGTGTACGCTCTAGTGGCAATGCTAGAATCTATTTAATTGCTTCTAGCATTTGCTTCTTATCAGAATTTCAAAGTGTACCAAGTTGACATAAAGAGTGCATTCCTTTTATGAAATCGTCAAAGAAGAAGTATATGTCAGCCAACCTAGGGAATTCGGCAATCCCGATTATCCCAATTGCATGTATAAGTTGAACAAAGCACTCTATGGCCTTCATCAAGCCCCGAGAGCTTGGTATGAATCATTGTCTACCTACTTTTTAGGACAATGGTTTTACACGTGGTCAGGTTGACAAAGAGTTTCGTTGTTTGTTCAAGTGTATGTGGACGACATTATCTTCGCGTCCACAAATGATGCATTATGCAAGGATTTCGAGGGAATCATGAAGTCAAAGTTCGAGATGAGTGCTATAGGAGAATTGTCATTTTTCTTCGGCTTACGAATTCAACAATCAAAGGAAGGAATTTACATACATCAAACAAAGTGTCTGTGTGATATCTTGAGCCGGTTCAGGATGTCCGATTGTGCAGCTCTAGGAACTTCCATCGAAGCCAACCATGAAAAACTAGAATTAACTAAACTCTTTAAGTTAAAGATTTAATGAAAAGGACAACTGTATTAAAACTGTGAAAGTTGAAAAGAATCATTATACAATAAGAGTGACAATTAAAACACTTAAAATGAGTCAGAGACCAGAGTCTCTGGACCGTCTTTCAACGTTAAAATGCGTCAGAGACCGGAGTCTCTGGACTAGCCTCCAATGCTCAAGTCTCTCACAATTTTGTACTTACCTCCATGAACACCAAAACCATAAGACCTAATATTACCATAACAAGATGATCTTGGCAAACAAAGCACCTCTCTTCTGAGCGGATTAACCAAAAAATATAAAACCAGGCTCTCTTACAAACAAAACCATACCATTTACGGACCAAACAGGATTTGGTAACATTTCTTTCAACTGAGTTGTTGAACCAAAATCAAGAAGCCTTCTAATAAGTGTCACATTGTTCCATAACGACCAATGTAGATAAGCCATGCGTTCTGATCCTTTAGGATAAGACTGAAAAGTTAAGATTCCTTTGGATTCTGAACGAGAACTGTACTGGTCGGTAAAGCCGCGATTAGTAGCAATGATGTTGAATCATTCTTTACATACGGTTTTGATTTTAGATTGAATTTCACAGCAGACTTCATCCAAATCCTACGAATCACTTCAGAATTCATGTATGTAGAAGAATCAAGATTCGACGTCAGAAGTAATTTAGTAAGTTCTGCCAGAGGTGGCGTCGTGACTGGGGATTGTTACTAATTTTTCGATTTAGACTTGTTTAGCAAACTCACTTGATAAAAGCTCGGTTGGTCATTCAGGATTTTCATCAGCAGCAACGAATCAACTACAATGACGTGTACGCTGTAGTGGCAAGGCTAGAATCTATTTAATTGCTTCTAGTATTTGCTTCTTATCAGAATTTCAAAGTGTACCAAGTTTACATAAAGAGTGCATTCCTTTAACGAAATCGTCAAAGAAGAAGTATATGTCAGCCAACCTAGGGAATTCGTCAATCCTGATTATCCCAATTGCATGTATAAGTTGAAAAAAGCACACTATGGCATTCATCAAGCTCCGAAAGCTTGGTATGCAACATTGACTACCTACTTTTTAGGACAATGGTTTTACACGTGGTCAGGTTGACAAAGAGATTCGTTGTTTGTTCAAGTGTATGTGGACGACATTATCTTCGCGTCCAAAAATGATGGATTTTGCAAGGATTTCGAGGGAATCATGAAGTCAAAGTTCGAGATGAGTCCTATAGGAGAATTTTCATTTTTCTTCGGCTTACGAATTCAACAATCAAAGGAAGGAATTTACATGCATCAAACAAAGTATGTGTGTGATATCTTGAGCCGGTTCAAGGTGTCCGATTGTGCAGCTCTAGGTACTTACATCGAAGCCAACCATGAAAAACTAGAATTAACTAAATTCTTTAAGTTAAAGATTTAATGAAAAGGACAATTGTATCACAACTGTTAAAGTTGAAAATATCATTATACAATGAGAGTGACAATTAAAACACTTAAAATGAGTTAGAGACCGGAGTCTCTGGACCGCCATCCAACGTTAAAATGGGTCAGAGACCTGAGTCTCTCGACCAGCCTCCAATGCTCAAGTTAGTGTAGGATTCAAAAGCATCGACATATGGTAAAAAGTGAGTAACTGTCTCTCACAATTTTGTACTTACCTCCATGAACACCAAAACCATAAGACCTAAAATTACCATAACAAGATGATCTTGGTAAACAAAGCATCTCTCTTCTGAGCAGATTCACAAAAAAATGTAAAACCAGGCTCTCTTACAAACAATACCATACCATTTACGGACCAAACAGGCTTTGGTAATATTTCTTTCAACTGAGTTGTTGAACCAAAATCAAGAAGCCCTCTAAAAATTGTCACATTGTTCCATAACGGCCAATGTAGATGAGCCATGCGTTCTGATTCTTTTGGATAAGACTGAAGAGTTAAGATTCCTTTGGATTCTAAACAAGAACTATACTGGTCGGTAAAGCCACGATTAATAGCAATGATGTTAAACCATTCCTTACATACGGTTTTGCTTTTAGATTGAATTTCACAGCAGACTTCAACCAAATCCTACGAATCACTTCAGAATTCATGTATGTAGAAGAATCAAGATTCGACGTCAGAAGTATAGTCGTAATTTCCGTTGGAGGTGGCGTCGTGACTGGGGAATTGTGATTAATTTTTCAATTTAAACTTGTTTAGCAAACTCACCTGATAAAAGCTCGGTTGGTCATTCAGGATTTTCATCAGCAGCAAGGAATTGACTACAATAACGTGTACGCTCTAGTGGCAAGGCTTGAATCTATTTAATTGCTTCTAGTGTTTGCTTCTTATCAGAATTTCAAAGTGTACCAAGTTGACATAAAGAGTGCATTCCTTTTACAAAATCGTCAAAGAAGAAGTATATGTCAGACAACCTAGGGAATTCGGCACTCCCGATTATCCCAATTGCATGTATAAGTTGAACAAAGCACTCTATGGCCTTCATCAAGCCCCGGGAGATTGATATGAAACGTCATCTACCTACTTTTTAGGACAATGGTTTTACACGTGGTCAGGTTGACAAAGAGATTCGTTGTTTGTTCAAGTTTAATGAAAAGGACAATTGTATCACAACTGTGAAAGTCGAAAAGAATCATTATACAATGAGAGTGACAATTAAAACAGTTAAAATGACTCAGAGACCAGAGTCTCTGGACCGCCATCCAACGTTAAAATGGGTCAGCGACTCGAGTCTCTGAACCAGCCTCCAATGCGCAAGTCAGTGTAGGATTCAAAATCATCGACATATGATGTGTGTGTGTGTATAAGTATAAAACTTGTTAAGAGAGATTTGGGGAGGAAAAACACCTTGCATATGTTGAGGAAGGGACTTCTATTTATAGGAGTATGATTGACTTAACCCTAATAGGCCACCTTCAACTGGGCCTTCCAAGATCGAGTTAAAATGGATTGGGCTTAACATACTATATTATATTTTGGGCTATTTGGGAGGGTACCTCTACAACTAGGTAACCGTATAATCTTATTTACGATCTTAAACTTATGTTATCTTATCTTTTTAACAGCCTTAAATTTTATTTCTGTGACAACCGACCTAGCAAGATACCAGGCCATTTTGTTCAAAGTTATAGAAATTTTAAAATATTTACACCATATTTGTCATCCAACCAACATAGGATCGTAATCTTAATTTGAAGATCGTAATCTTAATTTGAAGATCGTAAGGTAATATCATAACTAGAATTAATAAATAAAAAATCAATTAAAGGGCTATGTGACACGTAGTAAATTCTTGACTCACATGATGCGACTTAGATTTGCTCTATATTAAGCTTGTGCCCCAACGATATTAGTTATTAAAGCGATTCAAGAAGAAGTTGCAAGGGTTGTATAAAAAAACAACTTTGCATTGATTACAAGATAAGTTTACAAAGGTGTTTTACAAGTACAAGAACTTGTGAGTTTGTTGTGTGATCTCCAAATGTGACCTTTATCACCTATTTATACTAGTACACTAGATCTCGATATATAATTCTCTATCTAGAAAATTCTATACATAATATCTAGATATTTGAATGCAGGTTTTCTAGAAAATTCCATGGCCTGGATGATCCTTGATTTTTACAACACTTTTCCAACACGTTTCTAGCCTTTTCAGGGCTGTTCTAGAACGTTCCAGGGCTGTTGTTCTATCCAGATTTGGGCGGCATTTTCCTGCGACTTCCAGCAGCTCCGCACGGTTTTGTAGGCTGATTTCGCACCTGTTCGAGGTACCAATCTGTTCCAGCAATGTCCGGACAGCCCTAGACGCATCTCTAGTGTTTCGGAAGCATCCGGAACTCGCAAGAAAAGTTTTGTATTTAACCGTATCGTGACATATGTGTTAAAATAAAGTATCAATATTTCTCGCTTTCCATTTGCTGTTTAATTTGGTTTTTTATTCAACACCCTTTGTTCTTTGTTTTTTTGCTAAAAATGAGTAAATCGTATCCCTGACCAGTCTGCGACACTCATGCCACAAAGGCAACATGCAGGAGGCGATCAACTCACTGAGTGTTGGAAGCGGGTGACGGGGACACCTAGCTCAGTTTGTTTCTATCTTAATTAACTAGTTCTAATTCCCGTGAATTTCACGGAACAGAACAACATTATGTTGAGAAAATATGAAACATACTTCTTATAAATTAGCAACTTTAAAATACTACTTGAAGCACTATTTTTTAATAAAAATATCTATATTTAAAAGTTGTTGATGAACATGCCAATCCTACAACATAATAAGTTAGTAAAACAAAAATAAAAATATCTATATTTAAAGTGAAGAAACCAAAATAATCCCTGTTAATCAAATGCTCAAAATAGTTTGACATGTGGATCAACAACATCACACACAAATGGGCCATGCCACATAATATATAGCGTTATACCTATTGAATTTTTTCCTCAATTTCATATTCACCTTTGACAGTTCTAATTGATTCTGCCAGCTTTAACCTCTACTTGCAAAGCTTAGTTATTCCAATATATCATTCAGCCAAAATCGCTGCCACGTAGAGATCTGATCCTTGTTATATGTTTTTTTTTAATTCATCCATAAAACCTTTCAGTGTCTATTCCTTCTTCATGATGTTCTTTCCTGTTGATTATCATGTCTCCACACCAACATATTTGTCACATTATCAATCCTAAATTTTAATCTTTTCTTCATACCTAATATCATTCTATCATTAGTGTTATGTACTTGTTAGAGGTTAAAAAATAGGCGTGTTGTTCGGGTTGGATAACGGTCTAAATGGGTAATGTTAAGACATAGTCAAAAGGGTGATTGGCTGACTTCTTTTAAACACTTATTTTTTTACATCTTTTACGGAAAAATAAACAAGAATTGTATATAATTAACTAGGTTAAACCCGTGTGTTACACGGGGTGGCACAAAGAAATTTTAAAAAACAGCTATACTTTAACAAATTGTTTGAAATATATTCTATAGATACAACATAGAGCAAAGGTTTTATTCTTTTACCACAAAAATATAAAAAAACGAAAAAAAGTGTTTGTGGGTTGGTCCGATTCAACCCACCCATTTTGGCATCCGGATTGGCATTGGAAAGTTGCATCCAACATTGATTCTGCTATTACCACTCTTTTTTTCCATTTTAGCAAAGGGAAGCACTTGTTTCATACTTTTCCTGAATAACCCAAAATTTTAAAATTAAATATTCAGTTTTTTTTTTCTTAATTTGTAAATATATAAATAAAAATTAACTTGGGGCACTTTAGTCGCGTATCTCTGGGCTGTATCTCAGCATATCTGTGAGCATCTTCTGTTACCTTTTGCTCCACTCGCATCTAAACCTTAAGAAATAATATTATGAAATTACCGTTAAAACTTGTAAGTAAACAAACGCTAAAAACCTTAATTAGCTCAACATATCTGTGAGCATCTTCTGTTACCTTTTGCTCTACTTGCATCAAAACCTTAAGAAATAATATTATGAAATTATTATTATTATTACTATATATTAAAAAAACAATCGAAATGAACACTAATTATAATGTATTATAATCCTATATTAATATATTAATAATTATTATTATTCTCTTACTATATTATATATTATATTATATATATTATTATTATTATTATTCTCCTAAATATTAAAAAGGCAATGTTTTGAACAGTAATAATAATAATATAATAATAATAAGTACATTTAAGGTTATAATAATAAATATAGTTTTTTAAATTATTTTTATTATCTTCTTTACTTTTAAGTTAGATAAATTTATGTCAACTGGTACTGGTATTGAAAAATACCAGTACGGTTATTGGTACATGAAGGTAAAAACCGACACAAGCCTGGTACAGAAAACACTAGAAGTCGGTATCGAATTGATTTTGAAAATCTTTTAGTTCGGAAAATTCGGTACTGCTACCCGGTACCATTTGCTCATCCCTGATCACGGGTGTCGTACGAACAACAACGGTATCGTGCAACTTTTTTTGTTGATTTTCTTCAACTTTTAATGATTTCTTTTTTTAGTTTCAGGGGTAGGGATGAGCTCGGTGACAACCAATATTGAATTGGTACTGGTACCGAAAATACCAGTTATGGTACCGGTATATGAAAGTAAAAAACAGTAGCGAACCGGTACCAGGAATGCCAAAAGTCGTACCGAATTGGTACTTAAGATCTTTCAGTTCAGGAAATTTGGTACCGGTACCCAGTATCAATTGCTTATCTCTGACCACAGGTTTCATACGAACAACATTATTACCATACAACTTTTTTGGTTGATTTTCTTTTGGTTATCTTTTAGTGTTTTTTCCTATATTTTCTTTTTATTCTTGTGAACGGTTTCCGTGCGCAACGCGCTTGTAGTGATTTCAAAACACAGACTAAACAACAAAAAACATTCCCCGCAACGCGGCGATAGTAAAAAACTAGTTTTATATTAAAAAAGCAATCGAAATGAACAGTAATTATAATGTATTATAATCCTATATTAATATATTAATAATTATTATTATTCTCTTATTTTCTAAGTTGGATAAGACTATGGGGTATGGGGTGAGGGTCGGGGTGTGGGTTGGGTAAAACCCCCCAAGTCACCACCCTGGGTGGGCTTGGGTTTGGGCGTGGCCCCTTGGGCGAGAGTTTCAGCCCGGGCGTTGGGCATGCCTAGCGGTCCTACGTGGCCGTCTCTTATTGGATGGTTGGCTAGGCTATGTTTAAATTTCCAAAATGTAACCGTTTGGCCAAGCCAACGGCGCCTGTCCCCATCGCTACCCCAACCCAAGTCACTCCACCTACTCGAACCGCTACCCACACACACTTGATCGATGGCCTCTTGGACGCACGAGGAAGAGCTATCCCTTGTCACGAGCGTCATGGACGCGATGAAGGGCCGCCAACCCGGTGAGACCCGTTACTGGCCGGAAGCTTTCGCTAGCTACCGGCACAACGTGGGAAACGACCGGCACAATTTAAACGCGTGCCAACACAAGTGGCGCGAGCTACGACCGAAGCTCGATCGTTTGAAAGCCTACTACGACAGCGTCCCGGACGGTGATATAAGTCACGAAGACCGGGTGGCGGTGGCCAACATCGAGTTCCGGGGCAAGGAGCGGAAGCCGTTTGACAAGCTCGCCCTTTTCGAAATCTACCTAACGCTTTAGGCTTTTTTTTTTTATTTTGTAATCCTTTTTATTTTGTAGAATTTTGTAATTTTTAGGAAATTTTAATAATAATTTTAGGCTTTTTTTTTTTTAAAATTTTGTGTGTATTTTTTAATTTTAGGTTTTTTTTTAATTTGGGGGTGACATGGCCAACCCACGCGGGCTAGCCATGCCCCGCCATACCCCACGGACACGTCACTCACCAGCGGAGGGCTCGAACTCCTTGTGTCAACCCATGCCCCAAACCCCCGCCCCACCATACCCCACGGTCTAAGCTTGGTGTCAATCAATATTGGTATCGAAAATACCGGTACGGTCCTGTTCATTATCGGTACATGAAGGTAAAAATCGATACCAGCCTGATACAGAAAACCCCAAAAGTCGGTATCGGGTTGAGTTTGAAAATCTTTTAGTTCGGGAAATTCGGTACTTCTACACGGTACCATTTGATCATCCCTGATCAGAGCTCCGTGGCAACCGATACCGAAAATACCGGTTACGGTACTGGTATATGAAGGTAAAAATCGGTAGTGAACCGGTACTAGAAACGCCAAAAGTCGGTACCGAATTGGTACTTAGGATCCTTCTGTTCGGAAAATTCGGTATCGGTACCCAATATTATTTGCCCATCTCTGACCACGGGTTTCATACGAACAACATCATTAACATACAACTTTTTTGGTTGATTTTCTTTCGATTATTTTTTACAGTTTTTTACATTTTCTTTTTATTCTTGTTAGTGGTTCCGTGTGCAACGCGCTCGTAGTGATTTTAAAACACATATAAACACAAACTAAATAACAAATAAAGTTCGCCGCAACGCGGCTAGGACGATAAACCTAGTTACTGTTAAAACTTGTATCTAAACAAACGCTAAAAGCCTTAATTAAATCATGAAGCATGCCAAGCTTTGGTTCGACATAAAACATAACATAAAAAATTAAAAAAAATATATGGGACCTAATCATGCGAATTATTAAGTTATTCGATAATAACATAACGGGATAGAGTGTTACAATTCAAATTTCCGGTTTACGTTTAGTTCTGAATTTTGCGAGTAAACACGGGACAACATGTGTGTGGTTTAACGATTTTACTTCTATTTTTCCCGTTTGACAAGTTCGTCGCAACGCGCGAATCCTAAATTGACTTAGTTATCAGGTAAGGGGTTGGTTAATGCTAGTTTTTAATTACTATAATGAAAAAGAGACAGTTCGGACTTCGGATTATTAAAATCCAATTTGCCTTTTATTATGTAACAAGGTTTTACTAAATCTATTCTAACGAGTGAGTTTGAGTCGAGTCAGTTTAGTTTTTATTTGAGCAAATAACAGTATGAGCTGAGATCGCTCGTTTCGCGTGATATTCAATCCCTGCTGACTCATATCGTAATGTTTTACTATTCAGCTCATAATCTTCAACTTGATTTAGCTTGTAACTCGAAGTACATTTTCTTCTAAAGAGTTCGAATAAGAGTATGTGAATTGATACGATAAACTAAATATAAATTTATGATTTTGTAATTAAAAAAATAAATATAATTTGATTGTTTTCATATTTCAAAATTAAAGTTAGTAGATAAATAGTTTTATAAGTAAAATTCCTCTATCTATACTATATTATAATACATGAGGGAAGGATTCCCAAAAGTTAAGAACTTCTTCCCCCATTATTTATAAATAAACCCCTAGAATGAGGGTAAAGTGGTCTTTTAAACCATAATTATTTTTTAGCCCCTCAATCTATTCCATTTAAATCCTTGACATTTAACATAATTATGGGTAATTAGTTACACTTCCCCCCCCCCCTCTTTAATTCTTTAATGTATTCCTGCGATATCTTACAACCCGTAATGTTTTAAAAAAATCCGAAGGTACCATGACGATCGGCACATTTTTTTAAACGTTTCGATAGTTGTCTTTTTTAGTTTCGCCGTGCGTTCATAAAGTACAAATAGCCGATGCGTAAATGTACAATTGATTAAAGCCAACATTTGTTTTTTTACCCAAGCCAACTTTGACCGTTACCTAGCTACCATGCATTAACATTTGTTTTTTACCCAAGTTTTTTGTTTTGAACGACATTAATAAACTAAAATATTCCCTAATTTTACTTGTAAAGAGTCAGTTTGTTGTGACATGTTTAATATAGTATAGATAAAACTCACAACAAACTTCCTATTAAACATGCCATAACAAACTAAACAGGATATGTGCATCTTATTTTAAAAATTTAAAACTCACAACAAACTTCCTAAATAAGTGGATGACCTATCTAAAACTAAACCCTAATGGACTACTATAAATACATAGCAAACACTCACAATTCTACATTTCTATTGCTAAACAGATTTAAAATATGGAGCCAGTTCTGAATTCACTTGATGCGAAAAAACAAGCATGCGATATTGAAAAATCTAAGGTCGGTTCTATGATAAGTTTTGTTATATCGCAATAATGAATAATTGTTTTCTTTTATTTACTTTTATGTGAATACTAACTTATTTGATTTTTCAGATTCAACACACCAATTTAAACACCCCAGTTGTCGAACAAGTTTTTGTTAGTTTTTAAGTAATATTTTCGCTTATAATCTTTCATATTAACAAGTTCGTTATGTTATTATTTGGTGTTTTATTGTAGGATGATGGTGATAATAGTGTTGAAATTATTTCTTATGGTGCAATGTTCAGTCCATAAAAGTATAATCTTCAACGTCAATTTAGTAAAGAGGTAATTTTAAAATTTATTTAATCTTTTTTAAATTTTTTTATTCAATATTTTTTTTATAAAATTTATTTAATCATTTTTTTACTTTTTTATTAAATTTTTGTTTTTTAAGGATCGGAAGTATGAGAATCAAAAGAAAAGATCTAAGAGACTCTCTGAATGAAAATGGGTCGATGTTATAAATTTAGATGATTCTGAGGACGATGAGAAAGAAGATGAATTAGATGATAGTGCTGATTCGAGCACAAACAAGAAAAACGGATCAAAAAAGAAGAGAAATTAGATGAAATATATCAAGTGTTTTTATGTTTTTTTTTTATTTTCAGTTGTTTTTGTTTGATCTAGACTATCCCATGAATAATAAAGTTTATTTTATATTTGAAGTTTATGTTTTGTTTTATTTTATTGCACTTATAATTTACATCTCGATTGAACTAATATACTTTTGTCATTTGTTTAGTATTTTTTATTAACAAACGAATCTTTACATGTTTAAAACAGTTTTTCTATACTTTATTTATTATTAATTTTTATAACAAAACAAAACTTTGATATTTAGTAGATAGAAGATAAACTATGTTTCAAAATTTTAGGAATTATTTAATACTAATTTACGATATTAGTAGATAGATAGTAAACTATATCCCAAAATTTTAGGAATTATTTAATACTAATTTACGATATTTATTTAATACTAATTTACGATATTTAGTAGATAAATAGTAAATTATGTCCCAAAATTTTAGGAATTATAAGTCAACTAATTAGGTCCTCCAAGTTAATTATATGGGATGAGGCATCGATGGCGAAACGTTAGGCGATAGAGTCAGTTGATCGAACATTGCAAGACATTATAGGTGTTAGGCTCTCATGTGTAACACTTATGACATATATTCACCACAATAATGTTATCATATACAAATAAGAAAACTACCAGCAACGAGTGCCGCAATCCAAAGTGTCGCCCCCGCCGCATCACGCGGGCACCCTACTAGTATGATACAATGGAAATCAGGTTTCATTCAATATTTGTTTGATTCGTTACAATATTAGTGTGGCTTGGTATTCAATATAGTATATGATATCAAATTTGAATACACACCCTTTCGTTTTCACTAAAACTTATAGTGGAATACAACTACGTATTATACACATATTATACACATATTAATAAGTGAAGTCTTTGAACAGTAACGAAGGGTAATTTAGGAATTTAATACCAAACTCCACCGCAGGGATTTAATACCAAACTCCACCGCCTCCCATCCCTTTTCTTTGGCTGGACACAGATTAGGGTTTACAGAGAGGGATAAGAGAGAGTAGCGATGGACAGAGAGAGAGGAGCGGCTTTGATGGAACAACCGGCCACGTCTCCGAACGGCCACCCATGGAGCCGTCGTCTCCAGCTAGCCACCCTCTTGGCGGTGATGATGGTCGGGTGGTTTTCACGCGGCAAACGGTACAAGGCGGTGGTGGTTAAGGGTTCCGCTTCCCATTTTCCATCTTCTTTCGTAGTAAGAGAGAGAGAGAGAGAGAGAGCAACGATGGACAGAGAGAGAGGAGCGGCGGTGATGGAAAACCGGCCACGTCTCCGACCTTAGAATTTGTGCTTCATTTGTGAATTAGTTTAGTATATATACTCATCTAACGTGTATGTGATGCTGCTCTAACTAATGTGACCGGTGCTTTATTTTGTCAACTAGATATATGTTTGCTTTTTGTTGGCGTCGTGTTTGGATGATGTAATAGGTTCATAACATCAGAGGCAACCCTGAGGTCAGGTACCAGGTACTTTTGTTTAACTATCAGTTACTTACTGTGTATGAACCGTTTCGAATAATATTTTAAATAGGTGCTGTATACGTGTTTTATGAAAATATGTATTATAAGTTCGAAAAATATAAAATAATGGAAGTTAAATAATAAAAAGAATAAAAAGAGTTAGATATTATAAAAAAAATAGGTTGAATAAATAGAGAAAAGAAAAAAAAGATTAAATAATCTTTCCACTTGGTTGCAAACATGTTTGTGCAGACAACCTGGTCGTGCCCACCATTTACATATTTAATTAAAATATTTACTTTTCATTTTGTCTTTTGCTTGATGTGGCAACCGGTTGGCTCATCAAGCACACCATAGTGTATAGTCTTATATTAGTTTCAGTGAACACCAAAATACTCTAAAACTATAAACCAAGAATTTGACTAACCAGCCAAATTCAGAAAATCCCTGTAAAAAGACATATCTTGTAGTTGTAATGTTTTTGTTATTCATTTATAATCTAAATTCTTTGAGAATTATTATTTATTTATTTTAGTGCTTCCATCCTGCGTTAAGGATGGTTCATTACCGGTTCTGATTTTTATTGTTATCTGTGATCCACCCTATTTTTTACATATTATATACATATTAATAATTGAAGTGAATGAACGGTGTTTAAAAACGTGGGTTTCTTTTTGTTGGTTGATAAGGGCGGTTAGGCACGCATCTGGTAGTGTCAAGAAGATTAAACCGGATGATGGTCTTCAATTTTCGTTTTGAGCTTGAGATTGCTTTTTTGTTGTTCTGTTTTAAGGCTTTGTGTTGACTGTCATGAATAGTTGTAACTGAATGTCGAAGTGATACTCTTTCCAAATGTCGGTAACTTGAAAGTAACTTGAAATGAGTTGTCATCTTCCAAGTTTTTTTTCAAATTTATGGAGAAGCTAAAGATGTTAACTGTGTTAGAGGGGTTTATTGTTTAATCTCAATCACATGGGCTAGGTTTTGGTTAGGAGTTAGCCAGATCAGTGTTTTCTCTCATTACTAAAAGTGGTATGTGCAATTACAAAACTTAGTATCAATAGCTGAGATATTAAATGTGAGTTTGTTACATGTCATGATCAAAATAAGCTCACCCTTTATTTAGAGAAAGCATGAGTGGTTGTTTGTAGTTTCCATCATTGTCTCATACTAGCAAGGTTTAAAAGAATGGAAACGAGTTTCGAGCCGTTTTCCCTACGCCTCACGAGGCGTAAGCCCGATGCAGAACTAAAAAATAGATCTAAAAATTATATATTTTATAAAAATAATAATACCATCAAAATCATCAAAAAAACACACATAAAAAGACATAAATTGCTTGAAATTGACACAAAAAGTTAAAAACAGATATCAAAAATAGATCTAAAAATTATATATTTTATAAAAATAATAATACCATCAAAATCATCAAAAAAACACACATAAAAAGACATAAATTGCTTGAAATTGACACAAAAAGTTAAAAACAGATATCAAAAACCCCTGAGGCGCGCCTCAGAATCGTTTTTTCGGCGTTTCGCCTCGAGGCGCACGCCTCAGCCGTTTTTTAAAACCATGCATACTAGAGTGTGCCGAAACCCCATTGTTGTTTCAGAAAGAAGCAGCGTGGAGATAGGTTGTTCCAGATTGGTTTTAAGAAAGGCTCTGCATTATATAAAAAATATCGTAAACTGTATAATCGAACATGTTACTAAATTAAGAATATTACAATAAAAGCTTAATACCTCATTAAAAAAAGCTTATAATGCAGTTGTTTGGCCTTCTATTTTCAGAAATCAGATGAAACTGAATCAAACGCTCAATGACATGTGGGGTCAAAAGTTCGGCGGACGAAGTTGAAGTTAAAGGACGATGCGTACCTCGGCTTCGGTTCTGAACAACACAACCTTCCTCATAGGTACGTACTCCTAACTCCTTAACTGCTTCTAAGGGTAGTTGAGTTGACAATATTAACTAGCTAAACTCTTTTTAAAACTTGGATCGTCGTTTGTGTCGTTAACTGTTACCTTAGCTGATGAAGTATTATATACACACATGTAATTGCCTATACTACAAATATTTGTCCTGCCACCTTCACCATTTAATATGTTGAAATCATTAGGTATATACTTACCTCTTTTCTTTCTATATTGCCATATGCAATGATGGAGATGGACTACTTGGGATCAAAAGCTCAGAGACTACATTCTGAACCATGGTGTTAGCTGCTGGAGTTTTGTCCCCGTTCATGCTGGTAAGTTAAATGCAGTTAACATCTATTTTTGTTGGTTGGTTAATCATTAGGTATTTTCATTGACACGTCTGCAACGTAGCGAGAAGAGTTGTAGATTAAGATGGACTAATTATCTTATCTATGGCTGGGATTAAAGCGATGAACGTTCACATTACACGAGGAGGAGATCACAATGACTCGATATATTTTCTAGATTTATGGCATTATTTAGTAAATCCGCATTGAAGGTGTAACAATATTGTTTAGACTTTATGATCTACTCCTGATGTTTTTATTTTTCGCTACATCATGTTATGTTGTCAAACCGAGAACGAATTGGTTTAGCGCGCCGCAATGCGCGCGGGGTATACAACTAGTTAAGTTAATTTTTAAAGTCAACGAACACAACATTTTAGAGAAAAAAATTAAATAGCTAGCTTAAAGACATATCAAATCGTAGATTCTATTTGAAACTTTGTAAACATTATATATGAATATATAAAGGAAAAATGAAAATTTAGTTAAAAATAGAGAGCAAACAAACTAATTATATTTGACCCGATCAATTTTTTTTTGTTTGTCGAGACAGTGATTAAAATAAGCATGTCACAATGTTATAGCAGATTTCTTAAAAAATTATATTATATTATATTATTAAAATAATGAAAAAGAGAAACATAGTAAAAAACTAAAACGCGAGGCATCTTTGAAAAGATTTTTGTTCGATACATTACTATTTGCAACTCAATTTTAAATACAACAATTTATTGCGTGACATACATAATAAAAAGTTAAAAACATATTTAAAAGTTACAAGAGAAAAATAACATATATTTATTTAATTAAATATAATAATAAAAATAGGTCGAAAATGTAAATTACATTGCTTTATACTAACATAGGTAAATGATTCTTCATTTGATAAATTTTATTGAGCTATTTACGAAAATAGCCATTGACCAACATCATTTTCCAAAATAGCCAGTTCATGCCTCTTTGAAATAGGGCATCAGCTCGCTTATGCGTCCTTCCACTCTTAAATGGACACGTGTATGGACCCACCATCCACCACCCCACCCTAGCCCCTACACCTCCAAATCCCATTCCCCAAGAGCCTGACGTGCATAATTATCACGATGTTGACTTGTCTCCCCCTTTCTTCTACCTCCCAGATATCATCATCTTCCTCCACGACCCCCCACACGTCTTCTATGGATTCCACCTACTTTCTCCCCACTACACCTTCCACCTATATAAATCCCCAATTTCACCCCTCACTTCCGGAAAGTCTTTATACTTCATCATCAACTCGCCGGAGATGGAGCCCGAGAGTTGCAGGTTTCCGCCATTTTTTCCGGCGAGTTGCAGGAATTTTCCGGCCAAACTTTAGAATTTTTTGCACACTTTAATCTGATCCCACTTGTTTTGTCTCATTTTGCCGTCACACTCGTGTCACATCGCTGCTGCTGGGCGACTACCACATTCTCGTTTTACAGGAATTTTCCGTCTGCAACTCGCCGGATACGGAGCCGGAGGCGTCTGCAACTCGCCGGAGATGACTGCAACTTTCAGACGCATCCCATGCACTTCCCAGACGCATCCCGGCACTTCCCAGACGCATCCCGGCACTTCCAGACGCATCCCGGCACTTCCAGACGCATCCCGGCACTTCCCAGACGCATCCCGCACATCTGAAAATTAAAGACGCATAAACTACCTCGGGATCTGTGATGCACTGTTCGAAGAGGGCATGAGGTATCAGGTCACTTTTGCCACGTGTCAACTCACCATTGGCGGACGCATCAAATATGGGATGCCCTGCTCCAAGGAGGCATCAAATGGCCATTTTCGTAAGTCAAAGAAATTCTTGGCTATTTTGATAATTTTCTCATTCCGACTTAGAATTACATGCACAATAATGTTAAATGTTTGATGTTTGTATGTGTATTGTAACCTGGCTTGTCAGATAGTTTCTTGCACCTTGCTATGTACCCATCATATTTAACACGTCACATTCGTTTCTAAAATGCTTGCATAGAACCCACCGATTGACTCTCTCTCTCTCTCTCTCTAAAATAAATAACAATGGATGATGATGATGTGGTGATAATTGGAGCAGGGATTTGTGGGTTAGCAACTGCCATTGCTCTTCACAAGAAGGGGATAAAATGTGTGGTAATGGAGATGTCTGAAAGTCTAAGAAATGTGACTGGAGCAGCAATCGGGATCCGGCCAAACGGGTGGCGAGCTCTGGATCAGCTTGGCGTGGCGGAGATCCTCCGCCGCGCTGCTATCCCTCTTAAGCGGTACCTCATAAATATGTTCCCCTAGTCATTGTTGAAATATGAATTAGTTAACATCAACAATTATAAATTGTTATTTTACTCAAAGAAGGTACAATATACAAATACTTTATCTGGTGATTGAATAGCATATCGTGGCTATGAAATCAACTATAAATATATCAAATGCTTACCCAAAAATAAGAAGAAAAAGAAAAATTTGGACTTGAAAGATAACAAAACAAGAATTGAATTTATAATATGCAAACATAAACATAATAAAAAAACCAACTAGGAGAGAGCTAATGAACATCGTTGGCTAAGATGATGAAACCGTGGACTAAATTTTAAAAGTTAAATATTTATAGATATAATTATAAGTTGTCTAACGTTGTTAGTTGTCATGTCGGTAACTTACTAGTATTCTAAACTGACGCGTGTAACTACAAGAAAACGGGGCAATAGCAACGACAACATCAACATGTCACCGCAATTAGGTCTGTTGTCGCCGCTATTGCTGAGAATAAACCCCAGCCATTGGATCAGGATAAGAAATGAGTGGCTGGGGTTTGTTGTGGGACACCGCGTTCCGGATCGACCTATAGCAGCAACATATGACATGCCCATTGATGCCGCCGCCATTGAGGGGCATTTCTTGTAGTGCGTTTGCGATGTTAACATGTCATGATAGTTTTTTTTGCTATGTATAGGGAACGAGATATATCGCTTGATGGAGGGAGGAAAACAGAAATATCATTGTAAGTTTTTTTTATTGCTTATAGAGAATTTATAAAATAAAGAAGTTTTATCCATTGCAAGCTGATATATATTGTTCCTAGATACTCGTTTCTTCTATTTTAGTCAATACATGACCCATGATAGTTACACCTTTATTCTCTGTTTTTTTTCGAAAAATAACAATGAACTTCCGGTATATTTCTTTGAATATAATAAGAACTTAATTGTTATTTTCATAAATAAAAAAATCTAGTGAAAATCTTGGAGATATATAAATTTTGTTTAAGCATGTATGGAATTGGTGAATGTTGCCTAATTCAATTAATGGATTTATTTTATTTAAAAATCTGTTCATTTTATGTAAATTTGAATAAGTAAAGGAAGTGATTTTTTTTCTACTTAAGTTTAAAAGAAAATTAATTATCAGACAACATAAAAAACGTTAATTTATTGATTATTATCGCATCTTATGGATTAATTCTTTATTGTTTCTTTATTGAGGATTAATTGGGATGGCGAAACTCGTTGTTTGAGAAGGAAGGATCTTATAGACACTCTTTATGCTGCACTTCCTCCTACCACAATAAAATTCGGCAAGCAACTTGAATCTATAATACTTGACCCGCATTCTACCAAACCTGTTCTTCGGTTCATCGACGGAAGCTCCATTATAGCTAAGGTATTAACTTGATAGAGTACAAAAGCGCACTACAAGTTATGGTTTGTCCTTTTTGTGCTTTACTGCACGATTTCAATAAAAACACTAATTCTTAGAATTGGTGCTTGTAGGTAGTTATTGGTTGTGATGGTAGCAAGTCCATAATTGCTGACTTTCTTAACCTCAAGCCTACAAAGATGTTTCCGTTATGTACAGTTAGAGGTTTAACCAACTACCCGAATGGTCATTCCTTCGATCATGAGTTTGCTCGTTTTTGGAAAGATAACATTCTTATGGGAATAATTCCAATTGATGATAAATTGGTTCATTGGTTTTGTTTGCAACCCTACATTCCTAAAGGTTTTTAATCATCATGTTTGTGTAGATATCACTTCAATATTACACAACTTATTTCTTTTCTTTTTAACTATGATGAACAGATGAAAAGGTTTGGGAGAATCCTGAGGGAATACGCCAAGAAACACTAAAGTTGGTAAGCGATCATCCGGATGAAATTCTAAAAATGATTGAAAACACGGACATGAAGTCATTATCTATTACACGCTTGAGATATCGTGCGCCATGGGAGTTGTTAACGAGCACGTTCTGTAAGGGATCAGTGATGGTTGCTGGTGACGCTATGCATGTCATGGGCCCGTTTATAGGGCAAGGTGGTTCAGCAGGGTTAGAAGATGCGGTTGTGTTGGCTAGAACAATGGCTCAATTGGGTTTAAAAAGTGGGAGTAAGATAATGGTTCATGGCGTTGAGCAAGCGTATAATCAGTTCGTAAAACAACGAAGGATGAGGGTTGTACGATTATCGTTGCAGAGCTACCTCACCGGCATGCTGTGGACTACTTCTTCACTTCTAAGGAAGATTATATATATTATGTTATTGTTTGTTCTCTTTCACAATCAGACTAGTCATACTAAGTATGATTGTGGTGAACTTTGATACGTTCAAAGATCTTTAGGCTTGGTTCTTTAATGTATTACATCTTTATTTCTAAGGATGATTATATATTATGTTATTGTTTTGTTATATTTTTAAGTTTTATATATAGATGGTCCATATACTATAGATACATCAGGAGTGATATCCTGAGTCAAATTAATCCTAAGAACAAAATGCAGAACTAATCCTAGCAGTCAAGTTATTGATAGCTTATAGGATTAAAGAGTGGCAAATTGATAAATTTTCATCACGGGGAATAGTGGATGTAAAAATGTGTCGGGTCATAACATGTCAAAAACCACAATGTACCAAATCATATTAGGCTGATGGGTGTGTACGAGGGTAGTGCTTTGGGATGATCCGCCACATGGATGGCCACGTCATCGGGTGTGAGGGATGAGCCGCAAGATATGGGCCAAGGGTGTGGTGATGAGCCCATTTATATGTATGTATGTATTATGTATGTATGTGTGTGTGTGTGTATGTATGTATGTATGTATGTATGTATGTATGTATGTATGTATGTATGTATGTATGTATGTATGTATGTATGTATGTATGTATGTATGTATGTATGTATGTATGTATGTATGTATGTATGTGTGTGTAGGAGGGACGTCACAAGCGGCTTTGGGAGGACGAAGACGACGGAGACGGGCCAATGGGGGTGGTGTAGCCCGTCCAGGACTATGCTCGACAACCCGGGGAAGAACCCAACACCAGACAGCCTTAACTTAAGCATAATATGATTAAACGATTTACCCTAATAATTCAAAGAGTGGTTTCATATTTATTTTGTAAACCCGTAAACTAAATTTAGTACCATAATTTTATCATAGCTCAATATCTCCTTGTCCTACATTTTTTTTTCTTATTTCAAAAAAAATTCAATTGCAATTTACTAATATTTAATCCGATAAAGTCAACACTTTTTTATAATTTAATTTAGGGATTAAGATTAAAAATTTAAATTTAGAAATAAAAACAAAATCAAGAAAGAAGCTAAACAACATTAACGGAAGCTAAAAAAATGATTTTTGGAGGGTTCATATTGGCCATAGCCCATATAATCTTCATCATCATCATACCCAGTAACTCCTATCAATAGCAAAGCTAAGGTAGAGTATGAGGAGGGTAAGATGTAGACAACCTTACCTCTAACCAGTAAGAATAGAGAGGTTGCTCCAGTGAGCCCCCGGCTTGATAGTAGTTTTGCATCAAACCTTGGACACAAGGCACATAACACTCAACAATCGGGACACACTACTAGAAAACTCCTATTTTTCCTACCAAAATTTCCTACGCATTTCCTACGAACGAAAATGGCTACACATTTCCTACGAAATTCCGACGTATTAAAAAGGGTCTTAGTTTTGTGACAAAGTTAGTATAAATAGGTTTTTGATGTATACTTTGGTGATTTTGTAAGAAGTGGGTGTATGATTAATTCATGAATTTGTATGAAATTAAGTATGAAGGTGTGTTAGAATCACCAAATAAAAGTTTAGTTATGAACAGTTTCAAGTAATTTGATGTTTTGACTAGAAACTCATTTGGTGATGATGAAGATGATGACATGGGTGTATTACCCATGTCCAATTCTTGTGCAATTTGATGTATGATGTTATATGTGATTGTGTCACACCCCGATATTTTCACGTATTACCGGCGGGCCCGGTGGGGAGTATCGCGACGTAGTTGATATCATCATAGTCAAACAACACAATTTAAAATGCACAGCGGAAGCAAAAGATAGATTTATTTCAATCGAATAAAATTGTAATATTAAGTATCACAATAGAGTTGAAACAGATCCACAGGCGGATCAAATAAAAAGGAAACATAGTTCATCAGACTTTATTGCATCCAAGCTTGCGAGACTCTTAATGATGCTAAGGAGAGGCCAGCCTACTACGCTTAGTACCTGCACTTAAACTTTTTGGGAAAATACGTCAGTTTACCTTGGTAAATACAATTAACTGGCTCATTTTGAAAAGGTTTAGAAAATTGAATTGAATGCACAAGGCACAAAACATTTTATAACTTGGGATAATTATTTATATATAAACTTGTAAAAGAATTACATGTTCGTTATGCGTTCAGTAGCCCAGGTTGACGCCGGGTTAGAGTTTAATAGACACACCACATGATATAGTCCCGCGGCGGGTTATTCCCGAAACCGGCGGTTATACCTTATTATTTATATATGCACTAACGGGTGTACGCCTACACCTGCGTGCTTAGGTCGTGGCCATTTCTTAAAATGATGCCAAGGATATCCGGGACATGGTCATTAACCCCCCAAAGGTTTTAAACAACCAAAACAATTTAAACGGGATATTTCAATAAATTAATCTTCATAAAATTAAAAATTCAATGCCCGACCAAGCGGTATTTTATATACCGTACCCCAAGCCCGTATAGGGAAAATAAGTTAAAAGTATTTACCTTTGCAAGTATTAATCACAAATAGCAAGTTCGTGTAGCTTTTACCGGGTCTCCTATTCTGGAACAAAGGTTTTTAATAACCTATTAGATTTCCTAACGGGTCTTCAATTAAGCCTAAACTTAGACCGGTTAGTTTTAAAGGAAGATACAGTTCAAACGCACGATTAAGCGAAGACCGGAATGGAATGTGATTTAGACCCGACAAGTTTGAAGACTTGTATAATATGGGTAAACTAACACATTCTGGATTTTGAGACAAAATGATAAGGTTTGACCCGTTTCGGTCAATTTATGCAAACTAGTTACATAAACCGAACCGAACGCGAAAAATGCATAACGGGTAACCATAAGAGTCATATACAGGTTTCCTAAGTTAATATGCCTTAAATATGTTGTGACATCAGTAGGATATCTTCTATTATGCCCGAAACTGATTTAAACTCAAACTATGCCCCATAGGGGCATTTTGGTCATTTTAAAGGTTATAAAAGAGTTTAAATAATAATCTGAGTTATAGGTCTGATATAATCAGTAAAAATACTTAATTTAATAAGTTATAACAATAGGGTATTACATATATGTAAAATTTATCATTTAAAACCAAACTATGTACCTTAGGGGTATTTTGGTAATTTCACATAGGCTTAAAAGGTCAAAACTGGAAATCTGAGTTTAAAACTTTTACTTACTGTTAAAGTATAAAATTTTACTAAAAATATCAGTAGGTATCATACCTTGTGTGTTTAAAATAGTTTTAATACATATTATGTGTTAAAAACGCTTAAAAAGGCGATTTTGAGCTATTTCCGGGTTTTTAAAGGAAAGCTGATATTTTATAATTCCAGAAAGCTCAAAATATTTTATTTATCATACTAGATAAGTAGAAAAAGGTTTGGTGTCAAAAAGATTTGTAAAACTCATTTTATAAGCCAAAAGGGCAAAACCGGCAATTACCGAATCAAGCTTATAACTCTATGTTATGCTCAGCCTAAAATTAAATAAAAATATTCAAAAATCATAAAATATTATTTTATATCAGTGGGTAAAAAGTTTGGTATTAAAAATCGGGTTTAGATAGGCTATATGCTAATTACGCCGTTTAATTAATAAAAAGCTTTCTAATTACGCTAATGAGCATAACTCCTAATCTAGAAAGAAGTTTGTGAAAGTTTGCAAATGAATGAACAAAGTGTTGCAAGATGAGGGAAGCTTATATAGCAAAATTGATGCAACAAGATGATGCCAAACAACTCTATGCATGGATTCAGATCATTACATATGTCCCTAGTGCATGAAAATCCATTTGCACAGCCCCTGGTATCATTTTACAGGCTCATAAGTCGGTTACTGTAACACCCCAAAAACAGGTTTGGTAATCAAACCACGTTAATAGTAAAGACGGGTAAAATACCGTTAGTGGTAAAAATTAACCCGGTAAATATTAGGACTCAAATAAATAAACCTAATATTAATTTAAAAGAATGAAAAGAATACTTGAGAAAACAAAAGTATATAAAAAGGGCCCAAGTTAACGGGACTTAAAAGAAAAACGGATTTTTAAACAAGATAAAGTAACTGGGAATAAATGACCTAGTTAGTCATAAGTCTTATAGTGATAAGACAATTTGTTAAAAACACACTACATGTAACTTGTTAAAGTATAGGGACCAAAGGTGACAAACTTGAAGCAAGTTTGTATTAAATAAAACATCTAACACCAAAACACACACTTTAAGTGTGTGTTCTGGTCGTGAATCGCAGGAGAGCCAGGGGGTTCCATGCCCAAACCCTAGCCAGCAAAAATCAAGCAATTGAGAAGCCAAATCGACTCAAATTGAAATCTAAGCTTGGATTAGTGATCACTTCAGTG
Source organism: Helianthus tuberosus (assembly GCA_030545235.1). Taxonomy (NCBI): domain Eukaryota; kingdom Viridiplantae; phylum Streptophyta; class Magnoliopsida; order Asterales; family Asteraceae; genus Helianthus; species Helianthus tuberosus. The sequence continues at coordinate 163,373,342 of CM060358.1, forward strand.
AAAGGATCATAAGGTATGTCAAAATTTCCACTTTTGTTCCAACTCAAATCTGGATGAACACATAAGAATCTGAAATTTATGGTTGCATGTTTGTTATATGGATAGAATAGGAACATAGTAGTGTCTAGGAGTAAACCCTAGACAAGTATATGTTGAAATCATGCTTAGCTCAAGTCTTTGTTGATACCAAATTCATGTATGAGATGTTTTTAGGGTTTTGATTTCAAAATAATAGTGTTATGATGTCAAGAACAAGCTTAAACTGAAAGCTGAATTCAAACGATTCTTGATCAGAATTTACAGCCGATTTGTATTGGCTGTAACCTGGACAAAACCTGATAAAATCATGTGTTTCTTGAGTCTAAAATGTAATTCCAGGAAATATCTTTAAAACCCCACTGGAATCGCATTTTTTTGACGAAAATTGAGCGTTTTATGAATTTTTCCGTATCAAAGGTTCAAGCTGCGTTTTCTGGCAGAATTTGCAGCCCATTACGAATGTCATAACTCAATTTAGGAATTGAGTTATGATCTCAAATTTGTACTGTAGAAAGCGCTAAGTGATTAGAAAAATCGCCAATTGGAATTTCGTCAATCGGATAAACGAGGAATTTTAAATGAATTTTTCCGTAAGCTGCAGTCAGAAGTGACGAATCTGATTGCAGCTTAGTAAATGAATTTTCACGAATTTTTGGTAAAGAGTTAGATCTTGAAATTTTAACTCAAGGGCTAACCCTCCGAGAGGTACGCCACATAAAAAAATCATAATTTTTGAAGACTTGTAAACAGGTTAAACAAGTCACCAAAAACAGCCAATTTTCATTGATATGAAATGCCTAAATGAAATCGCGGCTTACTAGTTAGTATGTAAAAATTGATTTTTTTGTTAAGAGTTCGGATGAAATATGCCTAAGTGAGTACAAAGAACCAAATGTGCATATGAATATATTGGTAAGTCAATTGACTTTTAAAAGTCAAACTAACCAATGATAAAGTCAAATAGTAGTTTCGACATAGAAAATACGTGAGGTGGAATAGTCGTGAATTGAAATGACTAATCTAACCACCTTGTGAATGATGATAGTTTGTCGCCTAACGAGCTAGGTGGAGTCTTGGGAAAGAAGCGGTCAAACGAATCAAGCACGAGAAGAAAAACATATTCGGATACGAGGTAAGTAAAGCTTACACATTTGTCAATTCCTGGAAAATATCTTATTGTATTGATTTCAGGTAAGATAGACAAACACTAGAAAAGTGATGTTCCGACATATAGTTGTATGGAACAATATAAGTGAAAATGATAGGAAACCACATTGATGGTTAAAAAGGATTTAAATTGATTAATCGTTTATACCATAACGATTAGAAAGATGAAATTTTATGGTTACCTCATAAGGTAAGCCAAACGAAAAATAAGGAAAACAGTAATTTGGGGATGCGTTAACAATAAACATTTGTTTTTGAAAGACACATTTGGCATAAGCCATAATGGGTCAAAGGAGTTGAGAAATGGGTTATAGGTGGACAACCATACGGTGTAAACCGTAGTGCGTCAATTGGATAAGACGGTAATAAATATCGTCTTGCAAAGATAAACGGATATTTAGACCAAACGGGTCAAAAGGTGAAAATATCATCTTTTGACAAAATTGACTAACGATTACCGTTGAGTTGTATGATTTCAGGAGCCTATATAGAATGGATATTTCCTTCACTATTAATTAGTGATTTCTAAATCAAGGTATTAAAACGGGTTAATGCATTGATCCGAGTCAGGTATGTAAAAGGGTTTAATTCATCTTTTAGAACTTGAGGTTCTCGAAGAGTTAAACAAGGTCAAAATTTGATATTCGGTTATCTAAAAGGTAAACCGAATAAGTTAAGTTATAATCGTAATGTTTTAGAAATATAATGGTTTCTAAACAGATTTATAGTTAAAAGATAGGATTTTGGAGTCAAACAAACATGTTTGTTTGATAAATACACGAATGGGTCAAATTTAGTAAAAAGGGTAATAAGCCGAAGACTTAGAAGTCTGAAATTTTATTTAACCGGATGTGAGATTTTAACTCCATATGATGGAGAATTAAATTACAAACACGTAGGAAGAAACGGTAGGTCAAACGGATAAACGAATTGAAAGATACGAAAGTTCTCGTGTCAAAAACGGCAAAATGGAATAAGCTGATGCAGAGTCCACCGTAACTTACGGTGGTACCGTAAGTTACGGTGGGGATTAAAAATGTTACGGCGGTTAGCTCCTGCTTTACGGTGGAGTGTTTTCAAATCAGGGCTACCGTAAATTACGGTGTCCACCGTAATTTACGGTGGACCCTGATCAAAAATGTATTTTGATTAGTTTTGTTTCCCGGACTCGTTTAGATACATATTAAATCCCGTATGACTAAAACATTTCATGTTTTTATGAAATGTAGGTACTTTTGGATGCCGGCAGACGATCAAGCTCAGCGAAGAACCGAACACGATAAAGATACACGCTTCCGCACTTTGTAATGTTGTAAATTTTAAACAACGAATTCGATCACGTTTTGTTGAATAACTTATAATTTGTAAAAGTTTTAACAAACCCGCATTTTTGATGTATATGTAATCATTAATCACATGATTATTTTCGCAAAATATACGTTAAACCTAGATTTATAACAACGGGTGTTACAAGTTGGTATCAGAGCCTTGGTTTAAGAGATTCGAGTATGGTGGGGAGGAACCATGCTTGGACTTAAACCTTATGCTCTTGACAAAGAATAGTGTTCGGTTCGAAGCTTGATCACAAATCCGGTAAGTACAAGTATATTAATAGTTTAGCATGCTAAAGTGTTGTAAACAACACATAAGGCTATCGTGTGATACACGTTACCTAAATTAAATGATGAAAATAGTTGACGAAATTGCGCGCGTTGACGCGTACAATAGAAAAGCCTTGTATTATGATATGGGCATTTAGTAAAGTTGACACTACTAACTTTTATGAATGTTTTAATTGGAGGAAACTCGCATTTGAAGATGATGAGGATTGAACAAATTACGGATATGATAGAGGAACGGTCTGAAGTATGACAAGAAGAGCATGCTCACCAAGGACCAAAATCGCGCAACGATTGCGAATAAGTTAATGGCAAGGGGAGCCGTTAGAGCAAACATTACCAGGTGCACATTTTAAATAACCGCACAAATATTAATATGCAACAAATAAGTAGAAATTGAAAGTTGCATATGTAGATTAAAAACTTGAAAAAAAAAAAAACCGAATAGAAAATGTATTCGGGATATTGTTTCCAAGAGAAACAAATAGAGGCGTTACTTACATAGGGCGTGATGTGAACACTATAAAAAGGTCGTGTATGTCATGTGTTAAATCACTTACTCTGGCCAAGTAAGTAGTGACATATGATACCGCGAGTTTCTTATAGCGGACACATTTACATTCGATGCAGTAAGGGCGGAGTGAATGGGACTAATTAAAAAGTACCCAAATGAATCAGATAAGCAAAATATTTGATAATAATGTAAACGCACAATCGAGTGACGGAAGCGTATTACATCAAGATAATGAGCCCGAGTGAAGGGACAAACAAGCATGTAAAATGATTTAGACAAGTATTAGGAGGGAGTGTACTTACACTCGAACCCAGAAAACGCAAGCATGAAAAAAAAATGATTTAGACAAGTATTGGGAGGGAGTGTACTTACACTCGAACCCAGAAAACGCAAGCATGTAAAATGATTTAGACAAGTATTGGGAGGGAGTGTACTTACACTCGAACCCAGAAAACGCAAACATGTAAAATGATTTAGACAAGCATTGGGAGGGAGTGTACTTACACTCGAACCCAGAAAATGCAAATATGTCCCTTAACGGGTCGTTTTTGTAAAACGTCAAACTTAAAGACAAAGTCGGAATATAAAAATGAAGCGAGGTCTTAATGCACCAGAAGGGTTGCAATAATAACGACTTCGGTAAAACACCAGGTTGATGGGTAAGAATTAAACACATGCGTAAACCAAGAGACGTGAATGCAGGTTGAAAAAAAAAATCAAAGGACTTGGATTACGAGTTATGACTATAAAATCTCGTATATAGAAATTGTGAATAAATATGTTCAACTATTCGAAGTCGAATGGGTTGAATAAAGAATAAAGTTGATTGTTTATAAGTGATGGATTTCACATTAATAGGTCAAACATGTTGAATACAACATAACGCCGAATGGCATAAATGAGCGCTAGCCAGATAAAAGTAGCGTTAAATGCAAGAGAATAATGAGTCCGGTAACCAAATAAGAATAAATTATGGACTGTCAATATCCTGGTATGGATAATTGACAAAAGTTAAAGAGAAGATCCTAAAACTAAAACTTCGGTTTTAGTAAGAAATAATGTTTTTACAAACATAAATTCTGATAGGAATTTAAATAATAAGTATGAAAGATACAAGTCTTGACATTGATAGGCGCAAGACAATATATTCGAAAAGTGATATTTTCGAAAATGAAAGGTTGATATAAATTAAACCTGATGTGACATGATCACGGTCAAGAAATACATTGTGAAGTAGAATCACATTATAATCAAGCAAGTGGTAAAAAGAAACTGGACAAATAAGTCTAGTTAGTGAAACCGGTTAAAGTCAGCAATTCAAGTTAAGAAATTTGGTTCGCTTGTAAACGGTAAATTCGGTATAACTGAACCGAATAAATAAATTTGAAAATAAAAAGGATTGTTGCTAAAAGTGAAAGATTTCACTAGAGACCTTTAAACGGGTCAAAGTAACTGAATCATAAAGAATTCGATAGTATATGAAAGCGATGAATATCGCTAAGTTAATCAAACTAGTGGAAATAACGAGATTACGTTATTTCAAGTTGCATTATGTCATATGAGGTACGTAGATGTTATGTAACCAAAAAGATATTACCATTAATTTTCTGGTAATACTAACAATTGGGTAAAGTATGAGTAATGCTTAAGAGATTTCTCAGGTCAAATACATTGAGTTTAAAACTCCGTGAACTATGTAAGAAAGGTTTCGAGGACGAAACCTCTTTAAGGGGGGTAGAATTGTAACACCCCAAAAACAGGTTTGGTAATCAAACCACGTTAATAGTAAAGACGGGTAAAATACCGTTAGTGGTAAAAATTAACCCGGTAAATATTAGGACTCAAATAAATAAACCTAATATTAATTTAAAAGAATGAAAAGAATACTTGAGAAAACAAAAGTATATAAAAAGGGCCCAAGTTAACGGGACTTAAAAGAAAAACGGATTTTTAAACAAGATAAAGTAACTGGGAATAAATGACCTAGTTAGTCATAAGTATTATAGTGATAAGACAATTTGTTAAAAACACACTACATGTAACTTGTTAAAGTATAGGGACCAAAGGTGACAAACTTGAAGCAAGTTTGTATTAAATAAAACATCTAACACCAAAACACACACTTTAAGTGTGTGTTCTGGTCGTGAATCGCAGGAGAGCCAGGGGGTTCCATGCCCAAACCCTAGCCAGCAAAAATCAAGCAATTGAGAAGCCAAATCGACTCCAAATTGAAATCTAAGCTTGGATTAGTGATCACTTCAGTGAAAGGATCATAAGGTATGTCAAAATTTCCACTTTTGTTCCAACTCAAATCTGGATGAACACATAAGAATCTGAAATTTATGGTTGCATGTTTGTTATATGGATAGAATAGGAACATAGTAGTGTCTAGGAGTAAACCCTAGACAAGTATATGTTGAAATCATGCTTAGCTCAAGTCTTTGTTGATACCAAATTCATGTATGAGATGTTTTTAGGGTTTTGATTTCAAAATAATAGTGTTATGATGTCAAGAACAAGCTTAAACTGAAAGCTGAATTCAAACGATTCTTGATCAGAATTTACAGCCGATTTGTATTGGCTGTAACCTGGACAAAACCTGATAAAATCATGTGTTTCTTGAGTCTAAAATGTAATTCCAGGAAATATCTTTAAAACCCCACTGGAATCGCATTTTTTTGACGAAAATTGAGCGTTTTATGAATTTTTCCGTATCAAAGGTTCAAGCTGCGTTTTCTGGCAGAATTTGCAGCCCATTACGAATGTCATAACTCAATTTAGGAATTGAGTTATGATCTCAAATTTGTACTGTAGAAAGCGCTAAGTGATTAGAAAAATCGCCAATTGGAATTTCGTCAATCGGATAAACGAGGAATTTTAAATGAATTTTTCCGTAAGCTGCAGTCAGAAGTGACGAATCTGATTGCAGCTTAGTAAATGAATTTTCACGAATTTTTGGTAAAGAGTTAGATCTTGAAATTTTAACTCAAGGGCTAACCCTCCGAGAGGTACGCCACATAAAAAAATCATAATTTTTGAAGACTTGTAAACAGGTTAAACAAGTCACCAAAAACAGTCAATTTTCATTGATATGAAATGCCTAAATGAAATCGCGGCTTACTAGTTAGTATGTAAAAATTGATTTTTTTGTTAAGAGTTCGGATGAAATATGCCTAAGTGAGTACAAAGAACCAAATGTGCATATGAATATATTGGTAAGTCAATTGACTTTTAAAAGTCAAACTAACTAATGATAAAGTCAAATAGTAGTTTCGACATAGAAAATACGTGAGGTGGAATAGTCGTGAATTGAAATGACTAATCTAACCACCTTGTGAATGATGATAGTTTGTCGCCTAACGAGCTAGGTGGAGGCTTGGGAAAGAAGCGGTCAAACGAATCAAGCACGAGAAGAAAAGCATATTCGGATACGAGGTAAGTAAAGCTTACACATTTGTCAATTCCTGGAAAATATCTTATTGTATTGATTTCGGGTAAGATAGACAAACACTAGAAAAGTGATGTTCCGACATATAGTTGTATGGAACAATATAAGTGAAAATGATAGGAAACCACATTGATGGTTAAAAAGGATTTAAATTGATTAATCGTTTATACCATAACGATTAGAAAGATGAAATTTTATGGTTACCTCATAAGGTAAGCCAAACGAAAAATAAGGAAAACAGTAATTTGGGGATGCGTTAACAATAAACATTTGTTTTTGAAAGACACATTTGGCATAAGCCATAATGGGTCAAAGGAGTTGAGAAATGGGTTATAGGTGGACAACCATACGGTGTAAACCGTAGTGCGTCAATTGGATGAGACGGTAATAAATATCGTCTTGCAAAGATAAACGGATATTTAGACCAAACGGGTCAAAAGGTGAAAATATCATCTTTTGACAAAATTGACTAACGATTACCGTTGAGTTGTATGATTTCAGGAGCCTATATAGAATGGATATTTCCTTCACTATTAATTAGTGATTTCTAAATCAAGGTATTAAAACGGGTTAATGCATTGATCCGAGTCAGGTATGTAAAAGGGTTTAATTCATCTTTTAGAACTTGAGGTTCTCGAAGAGTTAAACAAGGTCAAAATTTGATATTCGGTTATCTAAAAGGTAAACCGAATAAGTTAAGTTATAATCGTAATGTTTTAGAAATATAATGGTTTCTAAACAGATTTATAGTTAAAAGATAGGATTTTGGAGTCAAACAAACATGTTTGTTTGATAAATACACGAATGGGTCAAATTTAGTAAAAAGGGTAATAAGCCGAAGACTTAGAAGTCTGAAATTTTATTTAACCGGATGTGAGATTTTAACTCCATATGATGGAGAATTAAATTACAAACACGTAGGAAGAAACGGTAGGTCAAACGGATAAACGAATTGAAAGATACGAAAGTTCTCGTGTCAAAAACGGCAAAATGGAATAAGCTGATGCAGAGTCCACCGTAACTTACGGTGGTACCGTAAGTTACGGTGGGGATTAAAAATGTTACGGCGGTTAGCTCCTGCTTTACGGTGGAGTGTTTTCAAATCAGGGCTACCGTAAATTACGGTGTCCACCGTAATTTACGGTGGACCCTGATCAAAAATGTATTTTGATTAGTTTTGTTTCCCGGACTCGTTTAGATACATATTAAATCCCGTATGACTAAAACATTTCATGTTTTTATGAAATGTAGGTACTTTTGGATGCCGGCAGACGATCAAGCTCAGCGAAGAACCGAACACGATAAAGATACACGCTTCCGCACTTTGTAATGTTGTAAATTTTAAACAACGAATTCGATCACGTTTTGTTGAATAACTTATAATTTGTAAAAGTTTTAACAAACCCGCATTTTTGATGTATATGTAATCATTAATCACATGATTATTTTCGCAAAATATACGTTAAACCTAGATTTATAACAACGGGTGTTACAAGTTGGTATCAGAGCCTTGGTTTAAGAGATTCGAGTATGGTGGGGAGGAACCATGCTTGGACTTAAACCTTATGCTCTTGACAAAGAATAGTGTTCGGTTCGAAGCTTGATCACAAATCCGGTAAGTACAAGTATATTAATAGTTTAGCATGCTAAAGTGTTGTAAACAACACATAAGGCTATCGTGTGATACACGTTACCTAAATTAAATGATGAAAATAGTTGACGAAATTGCGCGCGTTGACGCGTACAATAGAAAAGCCTTGTATTATGATATGGGCATTTAGTAAAGTTGACACTACTAACTTTTATGAATGTTTTAATTGGAGGAAACTCGCATTTGAAGATGATGAGGATTGAACAAATTACGGATATGATAGAGGAACGGTCTGAAGTATGACAAGAAGAGCATGCTCACCAAGGACCAAAATCGCGCAACGATTGCGAATAAGTTAATGGCAAGGGGAGCCGTTAGAGCAAACATTACCAGGTGCACATTTTAAATAACCGCACAAATATTAATATGCAACAAATAAGTAGAAATTGAAAGTTGCATATGTAGATTAAAAACTTGAAAAAAAAAAACCGAATAGAAAATGTATTCGGGATATTGTTTCCAAGAGAAACAAATAGAGGCGTTACTTACATAGGGCGTGATGTGAACACTATAAAAAGGTCGTGTATGTCATGTGTTAAATCACTTACTCTGGCCAAGTAAGTAGTGACATATGATACCGCGAGTTTCTTATAGCGGACACATTTACATTCGATGCAGTAAGGGCGGAGTGAATGGGACTAATTAAAAACTACCCAAATGAATCAGATAAGCAAAATATTTGATAATAATGTAAACGCACAATCGAGTGACGGAAGCGTATTACATCAAGATAATGAGCCCGAGTGAAGGGACAAACAAGCATGTAAAATGATTTAGACAAGTATTGGGAGGGAGTGTACTTACACTCGAACCCAGAAAACGCAAGCATGAAAAAAAAATGATTTAGACAAGTATTGGGAGGGAGTGTACTTACACTCGAACCCAGAAAACGCAAGCATGTAAAATGATTTAGACAAGTATTGGGAGGGAGTGTACTTACACTCGAACCCAGAAAACGCAAACATGTAAAATGATTTAGACAAGCATTGGGAGGGAGTGTACTTACACTCGAACCCAGAAAATGCAAATATGTCCCTTAACGGGTCGTTTTTGTAAAACGTCAAACTTAAAGACAAAGTCGGAATATAAAAATGAAGCGAGGTCTTAATGCACCAGAAGGGTTGCAATAATAACGACTTCGGTAAAACACCAGGTTGATGGGTAAGAATTAAACACATGCGTAAACCAAGAGACGTGAATGCAGGTTGAAAAAAAAATCAAAGGACTTGGATTACGAGTTATGACTATAAAATCTCGTATATAGAAATTGTGAATAAATATGTTCAACTATTCGAAGTCGAATGGGTTGAATAAAGAATAAAGTTGATTGTTTATAAGTGATGGATTTCACATTAATAGGTCAAACATGTTGAATACAACATAACGCCGAATGGCATAAATGAGCGCTAGCCAGATAAAAGTAGCGTTAAATGCAAGAGAATAATGAGTCCGGTATTGGGGTATAACCAAATAAGAATAAATTATGGACTGTCAATATCCTGGTATGGATAATTGACAAAAGTTAAAGAGAAGATCCTAAAACTAAAACTTCGGTTTTAGTAAGAAATAATGTTTTTACAAACATAAATTCTGATAGGAATTTAAATAATAAGTATGAAAGATACAAGTCTTGACATTGATAGGCGCAAGACAATATATTCGAAAAGTGATATTTTCGAAAATGAAAGGTTGATATAAATTAAACCTGATGTGACATGATCACGGTCAAGAAATACATTGTGAAGTAGAATCACATTATAATCAAGCAAGTGGTAAAAAGAAACTGGACAAATAAGTCTAGTTAGTGAAACCGGTTAAAGTCAGCAATTCAAGTTAAGAAATTTGGTTCGCTTGTAAACGGTAAATTCGGTATAACTGAACCGAATAAATAAATTTGAAAATAAAAAGGATTGTTGCTAAAAGTGAAAGATTTCACTAGAGACCTTTAAACGGGGGTTTACGCGGATGGAATGGAGCCCCAGAACCAGCCAAACAAGTTTCAAAGTTTGCATTTTTGTTCCCTGGTCCTTGTATGCGTGGTTTTGAGTTCCAATTTTGCATTTTAAGCCCTCTAACTTGATTTTTAAGGACTCCAAGACATATACAATCTTTGTTAAGTCCTTGGTTAACTTTGTGATCACCCGAAAAGTCATAAATTTCAACGTTGACGCTTTTAACCCCTCGTATACGAATATTGTCATAACTTTCTCATACGATAACGAAACTTGGTGAAATTTTTATCACATATTCTAGTGAGTATAATTTATCGTTACAAAACTTCGGGTTTGCTAAAAGGTCACTCAGAGGTGTACTTTAAACATGTTGACACATTTAACCCCTGTAGTTTGTAATCTCTCACTTTCTTCCACAATTAGCTTCGTATGATCCATGATTCATTCGTTTAAGGGTATAAACATCGTGTAGGGTTATTGTAAAGTATATTTATCCATTGTTGACACTTTGAACCCTTATATTCACATACTTTCTTTGTTTGTCAACTTTAGTCCCTCTAAAGTAATCTTTTACACGTTTAAAGCTTATGACACGTGTTGATACATTATTGGACATAAATTTTCGAGGTGTTACATCCTCACCCCCTTAAAAGAAATCTCGACCTAGAGATTTACTGAAACTAATGAGGGTACTTTTCTTTCATTGTGGATTCTACTTCCCACGTATACTCGGGACCTCTACGGGCATCCCATTTGACCTTTACAATTGGAACATGCTTCCTTCAAAGCTTCTTTACCTGTCGATCCTCGATCGACAAAGGTTTTTTCCACAAATTTCAAACTCTCGTCTATATGCACATCCGTATGTGGCATGACTAGCGACTCATCAGCTAGACATTTCTTTAGATTGCAGATGTGGAATACATTGTGATTACCGCTGAGCTCTTCAGGTAAGTTTAACTTATAAGCCACTGTTCCCACACATTCGATGATCTCGAATGGTCCTATGTACCTTGGGCTTAATTTTCCTTTCTTACCGAATCGCGTCACTCCCTTCCAGGGTGATACTTTAAGCAACACTTTATCACCAACCTCAAACTTTAGAGGTTTACGCCTTAAGTCTGCGTAGCTTTTCTGCCTATCTCTGGCAGGTTTCAGGTGGTCACGAATTTGGACAATCTTGTCCGTTGTTTCAAGGACTATATCAGGTCCTAATAATTGAGCTTCTCCTACTTCTGCCCAACAAATAGGCGTCCTGCATTTCCTACCATATAATGCCTCAAAAGGCGCAGCCTGAATGCTTGTATGGTAGCTATTGTTATAGGAGAACTCGATCAATGGCAGGTGGTTATCCCAACTACCACCTAAGTCAATCACATACGCGCAAAGCATGTCTTCCAAAGTTTGGATGGTACGCTCACTCTGCCCGTCCGTTTGAGGATGGTAAGCCGTACTAAAATTTAAACGCGTGCCCAAAGATTGTTGGAAAATTTTCCAAAAATGCGATGTGTATCTAGTATCCCTGTCAGAGATAATAGACACTTGTACACCATGAAGAGATACAATCTTATCTACGTACAACTGGGCTAATATGTCGGAGCTATGAGTCTCCTTGATGGGTAGGAAATATGCTGACTTAGTCAGTCTATCTACTATCACCCATATAGTATCATTTCCTTTCCTTGTCTTTGGCAACTTGGTGATGAAATCCATCGTCACCATCTCCCATTTCCAGGTGGGAAGTTTAGGCTGTTGTAGCAAACCTGACGGTTTCTGATGTTCAGCTTTGACTTGAGCGCACGTCAAACATTTGGCTACATAGGTAGCTATAGACTTCTTCAAGCCTATCCACCAATAATTTTCCTTCAGATCCTGATACATCTTATCAGCTCCAGGATGAACGGAGTACTTAAAACTGTGGGCTTCTTGGAGGATAACATCCCGAAGTCTTCCATAATTTGGAACCCATATTCGTCCATTTAACCTCAGAATTCCGTCCTTGCCATAGGATAACTGTTCTTCAGTTACTCCTAGCTTTTCATTAGGATAGTTAGCTTCCAGTACAGCTTCCTTCTGCGCAGCTAACAACCTTTCAATCAAACTATTCTTTAACTCAATGCTCTTGGCATTGATTCTTATAGACTTCACTCTTTCCTTTCTACTTAAGGCATCGGCAACCACATTTGCCTTGCCTGGATGGTATCTTATCTCACAGTCATAATCATTCAAAGTTTCCATCCATCGCCGCTGCCTCATGTTCAAATCCTTCTGATTGAACAGATGTTGAAGGCTCTTGTGATCTGAATAGATCACACACTTAGTTCCATACAAATAATGCCTCCACAGTTTTAGTGCAAATACCACGGCACCCAACTCCAAGTCATGGGTGGTGTAATTTTTCTCGTGCACTTTTAATTGTAGAGAAGCATAGGCAATGACCTTGCCTTTCTGCATGAGCACACATCCCATACCTATGTGCGATGCATCACAATATACTACAAATTCCTCTATTCCATCAGGCAATGTTAACACAGGTGCATTGCTCAACTTTTGCTTAAGGATGTCAAAGGATTCCTGCTGCTTAGGACCCCAGTCAAACTTAATATTCTTACGCGTCAACGTAGTCAGGGGTGCAACAATCCTTGAGAAGTTTTCTATAAATCGCCTATAATATCCTGCTAAACCTAGAAAGCTACGAATCTCCGTAGGCGTCTTTGGCTCTTGCCAATTCATGACAGCTTCAACTTTGGCGGGATCTACTTGGATACCACGCTCACTAACAACATGTCCAAGGAATTGGACTTCACGAAGCCAGAATTCACACTTTGAAAACTTGGCATAGAGCTTTTCTTGATGAAGCAGTTTCAGAATGCATCGAAGATGCTTCTCATGGTCAGCTTGGCTCTTTGAGTAAATGAGAATGTCATCGATGAAGACGATGACGAATTTATCTAAGTAAGGTTTGCAGACGCGATTCATGAGATCCATGAATGCTGTTGGTGCATTAGTGAGCCCAAAAGGCATCACTAGGAACTCGTAATGACCATAACGGGTCCTAAATGCAGTTTTGTGTACATCTTCATCTTTAACCTTCAACTGATGATAGCCTGACCTCAAGTCGATCTTAGAGAAGTAACTTGCCCCTTGCAGTTGATCGAACAGATCGTCGATCCTGGGCAATGGATATCTATTCTTGATAGTGACCTTGTTAAGCTCGCGATAGTCGATGCATAGACGCATCGACCCATCCTTCTTCTTCACAAACAGGATTAGTGCTCCCCATGGAGATGAACTAGGACGAATGAAACCTTTTGCCAACAACTCGTCTAGCTGAGTCCTTAACTCTTTCATCTCTGTTGGTGCCAACCTGTAAGGTGCCCTTGCAACAGGTGCTGCTCCTGAAATAATGTCAATTTTGAATTCTACTTGCCTATCTGGTGGCAAACCAGGTAGTTCTTCAGGGAAAACTTCTGGGTACTCAGAAATGACAGGAATATCTTAGGCTTCTGCTCATTAATAGTTACCTGTGCCATATAAATGACACAACCCTTCTTCATACACCTTGAAGCCTTAAGCATGGACACTTGCTTAGGCAACCCATACCGAGTATCTCCCTGTATGGTAATTGGCTCACCATACGGAGTTTTGATCACCACTTGCTTTTTGTCACACACAATCTGAGCTTGGTTATGGGATAGCCAATCCATGCCTATTACTATCTCGAAACCGACTAACTTCAAAGGAAGTAAGGACAATGGAAAAGAGTGGTTCCTAATGGATATGAAACATCCATCTAATACGGTTGATGCGGTTTCTAAGGTGCCATCGGCTAATTCAACCTCATATTTTATGCTTAGGGTTCTGATGTGCGGTAAGTGTCGTATATTTTAGGTGTATATTTTAAGCCCTTTTTAACACTTATTTTAGCCAAGTTTTTAATTTATAAAACACGATATTTCACTGACACTAAACACACATATGGGCAAGTGCACCCATCGTTGAGTGTAGTATAGTGTTGGTAAGATACCGAGGTCGTCCAAGGACACAAGAGCTTTTAGTACCGGTTTATCCTCAACGTCTAACCAAAATAAAAGTTTAGAAAAATGTTTTAAACTAACTAAAATGCTGAAAATAAAAATAAAAGAAAAACAGATAGACAAGATGAATCACTTGGTTCCGACTCGTATCTAGTATAACCTTTGATTATTTCCGCACTTTTGCACATAATTAAGATATTATCTTAGTTATTGTAGTAGGCCCCTCTTTTGAAGGTGACGTTACCCTCACCCCAGTAGTTTGAGTCAGCAGGGATACAATCCTAAAAGGGTGGATTATTGGAAGATAATGAATTAAGTTATTAATGCAGTATTGTGGTAGGCCCCGCTTTTGGCGGTGACGTTACCCTCGGCTAAGTAGTCTGAGTCAGCAGGGATACAGTCCTAAATAGCCGGGTTATAGTATTAATAGTAGTTAACTTATGAGGGGATCAAAGAGTTTGGACCCCCGCCATCCAATACCGTGAAGTATTGAAGGAGGTCCTACTAAATTTGACCCAGGTCCATTGCAGGACCTCTAAACGCTGAACAATGGCAAGACCTTTACCAAACCGTTCCCTTAACCCCCTACCAGGTAGCCAACATACCTCCATATAGACCGTGGAGATATGAATGGTGAAAATCCTTTATTTTATATAGACAGTAAAATAATGCCAAGACACCACGGACAAACGATAAGGAAAGATCACCTTCAACATAAGTAACTAGTTATTAAAGTCATTAATACAAAACCAAATAAAAAGTGCAAAAGATTAGAAATAAAAAGTATTATACTAGACACTTTGTCTTCACCAAGTGATGTAAGAGACTTAGGCAAACATGACCTTGATTGTCAAGAACTCTTACGATCAATCTTGGATCCCGAGATGACTCACACACTCTACGATGGACAATGGATGATGGTGTTGTGATGGTGGTGGGTGGTGGATGAAGTGTGAGAGAGGTGGTGTGCCAAGGGAGGAGATGAAATGAATCCAAGCACTCCTATTTATAGGCTGGACAGAGAGCTGGACACGGCCCCGTGTCCGCTGGGCACGGCCCCGTGTCCGCTGGGCACGGCCCCGTGTCCGCTGGGCACGGCCCCGTGTCCGTCTGACAATCTCTCTCCTCATTAATTGTAATTCGCAATTACAATAAATGCGCCTGCTGTACTTTCGACACGCCCCTGTGTCCGCTGAGCACGGCCCCGTGATGGGCAATAGAAGCTTCTATGGATTTGTCTTTTCTGCTGCTTCTTGGGCACGGCCCCGTGCTGGCTGAGCACGGGGCGTGTTCAGCCTTCTGTCTTCACCTTTTTGCTTTGGAAGGTGCTGTTGAGGGGTCGGGCAGTCCACTAATGTTCCTTTCCTTGTATTTATGTTGGATTTAACTGTATTTTTGCTTCTTTTGCGTTTTTGAGCTCATTTAATCCTGAAAATACAAAAGGAAGACAAAAACACTCTTTTTCCAATATTAGTACTTAAAAAGGGTTAGTTTTATGCCTCATTTGATGTAATTTATATGTTGCATTTTACACACATCAGGTTCTAACAGGTAGGTTTAATAACTTATAAAACTTATCATCAACAAATGACTTATCGGCTCCAGAATCAAATAACACCCTCGCATAAACATCATTAATAAGGAAGGTACCTGTTATGACATTATCATTCTGGATCGCCTCCTGTGCGTTCATCTGGAAGACCCTAGCATTGGTCTTTTTCCCTTCCTCAACTTTCTTAGCAAACTTCGGGCAGTTGGACTTGATATGCCCCTTTTCATTGCAACTATAGCACGTAGCATCCTTGATTTTCTTACAGTCTAAGGTCTTGTGCTCAGAAGATTTACAAATCCCACAAGGCCTTGGCTGCGACTGGGATTTCGACTCGAATCTGCACTTCCCGAAGTGGTGCTTCTTACAGATTTTACACTTGGGCTTATCACCCGACTGATGACCATCCTTTTTAGTTCCAAAACCCTTTTTGTGGTCATTGTTTCCCTTACGCTTCTTTTCTGAACGTCGTGAGTTGTCATCCTCACGCTTCCTCTTCTCAGCGTCTGTGTTTCTCAGCGATCTCTGCCTGACCGCGTCCAAAGTAAGGGACAATGATATATCAGCTGCAGACCGAAAAGTAGCTGGTCTGGAGGCCTTCACACTCGCCTTGATCTCTGGGGCCAAACCCCCAATGAAACGAGCTATCCTTTTGGGTTCCGGAGTCACCAGATACGGAACCAATCTTGACATAGTGTTGAAGCTCGTAAGGTAGGCTTGACAATCTAGGTTTTTCATAACCAATGGCAAGAAATCGGATTCAATCTTTTCAACCTCATGCTGAGGGCAGTAGTTTTCCTTAATGAGAGCAATAAACTGATCCCATGTCAGATTGTACAATGGGATCTTCCCAGTGGCTTGAATCAACGACCTCCACCATGCTAGTGCCTCGCCTTTGAATGACTGAGATACAAACTTTACCACATCCTTATCAGCACAACCACTGATATCTACGACAGTGTCCATCTCATCTAACCATGACATGCAGTCAACTGCTCCTTTCTCCCCAGTAAAATCCCTGGGTTTGCAGGAAACAAAGTACTTATAGGTGCAACCTTTAGCACGTGGTTCTTGGTTTCGTACAACTCTCTTAGATGGAACACTCCTCTGGTTCGTTGAGTGATGAGAATCACTCTTGTGAGCAGTATGAGTTCTTGAGGGTGGTTTAGAGTGTGGTACAGATTGGGTCCTTACATGGGTACCACTGGATTCATTGAACTGCCTGTCCAAAGCTCGCGTAACAGCATTATCTATTAACGCTTGTAATTATGTGCCTGCTACGTTGCTGGAGGTGTCATGATTTTCTCTGGGGTGACTGTTGGCTTCGTCTGACCCAACCATATAGCTAGATTGCTACATAAGGCAAATGAGTTTAATTCATTCAGAGGCCTATAACAGTTTTATTATTCTAGAAGATTTATTAATCATGGTATTTAAGAACCATTTTGATTAATTTGTTAAGCATTTGTATATATATATTCAAGATTTTTCATTTTAATAATCCTTAGTTATAATTAAAATATATTAATGGCATAAACGGCCTAGTCACGTGGACGGATTCAATTCTTTAATCATGATCTTATAGGGTCATGGTATTGAGGTTTTAATTATAATTCATTACCTCTTCTTAACAGGGGGTCGAAGACCACGACTGTCTTTTGTCTTATATGACAATGAGTATAACCCGTAGACATTATATCCCTAATGGATGTTTTAATTAATTAAAAGTAGTTGGAAGAATCCAACATAAGGATGACTCATGCAATTTTATCGAATCACATTTATGTCAAGAGTGTTAACATGTTTTCAGATGTTAACAAGGATTGGAACCTTTTGAATAGGTTTTACCATCTTGGCCATGTCTGCAACGACATATAGACTAGGTTTTACCTTTAAGATTCTTTTTATTTTATTAAAATGGTAGGTTTTATAAAAGGAATATTATTTTTCATTTATTTCACATATTATATTTATGCATATAATTTAAAAATGAAAATTTAAACTAACCATTCCATCAAAATTTAAACAAGTACATGTTTTCCCTAAACGGGACTTTTACAGAATAACACGCCCACGCAGGGGCTTAAACTGAAATAACATACCCACGCAGGGGTTAACAGAAAGACATGCCCACGCAGGGGCAGAATACAAAAAGACATGCCCACGCAGGGGCAGAATACAGAAACAATTGTCCACGCAGGGACATGGTTACAACACTAAAACGAACAAGAAAATAAAGGATTTAATGGTCCTTCTTGCCTTTTCCTTTTATTAAATTTGCCAGACTCTTGAACATTCCACGGTTTTGCCTGCGGTCTTCCCGCACTTCCTGTCACACCTCATTAATCCTTTGAAGGATCTCCTGATGTTGTCGTGGTGACATGGCTGGCGGCTGCGGGGGTTGCTGATATAGTGGAGGTTGAGGAGGTGGCGGTTGATGATACCCATACGGTGGGTACCCATAGGGGGAATATCCAGCCTGATGTGGGACCCCAAAAGGCCCCTCGGGATGGAGAGCGTTGTAATCCCACGCTGCCTGGTACGGGTCGACACTAGCGTAGTTGTAGTTTGTGTGAGCCGGCTGCTCAAAGGGATTATACGCCGCCGCACCAGTGTATGTAGGTATAGGGTCGCCAAAGCCCAACGGTGGAGGCGCGACAGGCGTAGAGTTTACTTCCAAGACGGGGTTTGAAGATCCTCCCATCTGCGGTTCTTCATGGAGTGGCGAGTAGCGGCTGCCACTAGTAGGTTGAGGGGTGCTGATACGCACTCCTCCTCGCACGGACATCCGTGCAGTTGATCTCCTTCGCCTCGGTGGCTCCGGAGGCTGTTGCTGAACTGGTGGTGGTGGCGGAGTGACCGCGACAAAACGAGAATCCTCGGAGGGACCCTGCTGCTGCTGCTGCTGTGGCGAGTTGTGGTAACTGGGAGTAAACACCCAGTCGATCTGTCGGAACCTTTCCTCATAGCTGTCGGGACCATTATAAGGTGATCCCACGAAAGGTGACCCATCAGAAATTTCGATGGGGTGGTTAGGGGTTCCGGAGGGTGGCTCTGCAGGATCGGTGTCCTCATTCATGTCCATTGCATGGTCGCCTGAAAAATGGTCTTCAGGTCCTAGTGGGTTAAAACCCACTGGTTCTCCAAGGTAGTTTGCCGGGTTGAACCGGCTCTGGAAAAAGGGCGTTGGGTCATCAAAAGGTGAGTTGTGACCCTGGAGAGGAATGTAAGATTGGTGGGAATTATGGGGCTCGTTTTCAGAATGAGGCCCAAAGGAGTTTTGAAACAAAGGGGAGGAGCTCAACGAAACTGAGCGCCTTGCTGGTTCATTATAGGTCCTCCAGTTATCTTGAGGACCCGGGTTAAGTGAACCTGACGGTGTTCGCCGGTGCGAAGGCCCGACCTCATGATCATTCGGGGCGACGAGTGGCCCCTTGCCTCTTCCTCTCCCTCTTACTCTTGGTGGCATCTTTTAACCTGTCAACATGAACAAATATAACAACAAGGAATATATATATAAAGGACAAAGTTAGAAATACAACAAATTTGGATAAATCCTAAGTTCTTTGTCTAGACTCGAGAATCGAGGATTGTGCAACTGTGTAACTGAGATTAAACACAAAAGGCTAGTGTTTAATTCACTCAGTGTTGGCTCTGATACCAACCTGTCACACCCCGATATTTCCACGTATTACCGGCGGGCCCGGTGGGGAGTATCGTGACGTAGTTGATATCATCATAGTCAAACAACACAATTTTAAATGCACAGCGGAAGCAAAAGATAGATTTATTTCAACCGAATAAAATTGTAATATTAAGTATCACAATAGAGTTGAAACAGATCCACAGGCGGATCAAATAAAAAGGAAACATAGTTCATCAGACTTTATTGCATCCAAGCTTGCGAGGCTCTTAATGATGCTAAGGAGAGGCCAGCCTATTACGCTTAGTACCTGCACTTAACCTTTTTGGGAAAATACGTCAGTTTACACTGGTAAATACAATTAACTGACTCATTTTGAAAAGGTTTAGAAAATTGATTTGAATGCACAAGGCACAAAACATTTTATAACTTGGGATAATTATTTATATATAAACTTGTAAAAGAATTACATGTTCGTTATGCGTTCAGTAGCCCGGGTTGACGCTGGGTTAGAGTTTAATAGACACACCACATGATATAGTCCCGCGGCGGGTTAATCCCGAAACCGGCGGTTATACCTTATTATTTATAACCCGCGTGCTTAGGTCGTGGCCATTTCTTAAAATGATGCCAAGGATATCCGGGACATGGTCATTAACCCCCCCAAAGGTTTTAAACAAACAAAACACTTTAAACGGGACATTTCAATAAATTAATCTTCATACAATTAAAATTTAATGCCCTACCAAACGGTATTTTATATACCGTACCCCAAGCCCGTATAGGGAAAATAAGTTAAAAGTATTTACCTTTGCAAGTATTAATCACAAATAGCAAGTGCGTGTAGCTTTTACCGGGTCTCCTATTCTGGAACAAAGTTTTTTAATAACCTATTAGATTTCCTAACGGGTCTTTAATTAAGCCTAAACTTAGACCAGTTAGTTTTAAAGGAAAATACGGTTCAAACGCACGATTAAGCGAAGACCGGAATGGAATGTGATTTAGACCAGACAAGTTTGAAGACTTGTATAATATGGGTAAACTAACACATTCTGGATTTTGAGACAAAATGATAAGGTTTGACCCGTTTCGGTCAATTTATGCAAACTAGTTACATAAACCGAACCGAACGCGAAAAATGCATAACGGGTAACCATAAGAGTCATATACAGGTTTCCTAAGTTAATATACCTTAAATATATTGTGACATCAGTAGGATATCTTCTATTATGCCCGAAACTGATTTAAACTCAAACTATGCCCCGTAGGGGCATTTTGGTCATTTTAAAGGTTATAAAAGAGTTTAAATAATAATCTGAGTTATAGGTCTGATATAATCAGTAAAAATACTTAATTTAATAAGTT
Source organism: Helianthus tuberosus (assembly GCA_030545235.1). Lineage (NCBI taxonomy): Eukaryota > Viridiplantae > Streptophyta > Magnoliopsida > Asterales > Asteraceae > Helianthus > Helianthus tuberosus. The sequence goes on from CM060358.1 coordinate 163,394,326, forward strand.
ATAACAGTAGGGTATTACATATATGTAAAATTTATCATTTAAAACCAAACTATGTACCTTAGGGGTATTTTGGTAATTTCACATAGGCTTAAAAGGTCAAAACTGGAAATCTGAGTTTAAAAATTTTACTTACTGTTAAAGTATAAAATTTTACTAAAAATCTCAGTAGGTATCATACCTTATGTGTTTAAAATAGTTTTAATACATATTATGTGTTAAAAACGCTTAAAAAGGCGATTTTGAGCTATTTCCAGGTTTTTAAAGGAAAGATGATATTTTTATAATTCCAGAAGGCTCAAAATATTTTATTTATCATACTAGATCAGTAGAAAAAGGTTTGGTGTAAAAAAGATTTGTAAAACTCATTTTATAAGCCAAAAGGGCAAAACCGGCAATTACCGAATCAAGCTTAGAACTCTATATTATGCTCAGCCTAAAATTAAATAAAAATCTTCAAAAATCACAAAATATTATTTTATATCAGTGGGTAAAAATTTTGGTATTAAAAATCAGGTTTAGATAGGCTATATGCTAATTACGCCGTTTAGTTAATAAAAAGCTTTCTAATTACGCTAATGAGCATAACTCCTAATCTAGACCTCAAACTGATGTCAAATTTTAGGGACAACTTTATAAATTAGTAGTGAAGGTTTCTACTCTTTTACATTTTCAAAAATCACGTTTTAAAGTCAAAAGGGCATAATAGTCAACATTTAAGCATTTAACGGAAACATGCATATGAATCGGATAACTAATGAACCAAGTTGTATAACCTCAGAGGGTTACACTAACATGAAACCTGGTCCAAATAAGGCTCTCCGGCATTTCTAAAACATGCTACATTGGGTCAGAACTGAAAGTCAAAGCAAAAGTCAAATTATGCGACTTTCGGTTCCGAATCGAGCCTAAACTGAAAATTATCGGGTTGAACATGTTTAGACATGTTCTTACATTAATTACCAAGTTATATTAATGATAAAACAGGTTGCATGGATCCTATATTGCTAATTATGTATTAATTTGAAAATAAACTTTCTGTTGACTTTTTAAGCTTAGCTTTGACCCGACAATTGACCTAGTTAGAGTGGGAATCAGAGGGTGCCCTTTTAAGGGTTTATTACCCACATAATTACCAACTCATAGGTACTTTCAATTCCAGATTTGACTGGACAATTATTGATTAATCACGAAGTCAAACTCTAATTACGACGGTTTGACTTTAAGCTAAATAACTAAGCTAAACTGAATTAGGAAGGGTTAAGGACACTTACAAGGGTCCTAAGCACGACTAGGAAGCCTAAGGAATCTTGGTTGCTGACCAGAGAGCTCCAGAAAGAAGTTTGTGAAAGTTTGCAAATGAATGAACAAAGTGTTGCAACATGAGGGAAGCTTATATAGCAAAATTGATGCAACAAGATGATGCCAAACAACTCTATGCATGGATTCAGATCATCACATCTGTCCCTAGTGCATGAAAATCCATTTGCACAGCCCCTGGTATCATTTTACAGGCTCATAAGTCGGTTACAGACCTGAAACTGGCACCTGCAGGTCTTTTTCTGTCGCTGGCATGCTTAGGCGCCCAGCGTAAGGAAACCCAGGGGGTTTACGCGGCTGGAATGGAGCCCCAGAACCAGCCAAACAAGTTTCAAAGTTTGCATTTTTGGTCCCTGGTCCTTGTATGCGTGGTTTTGAGTTCCAATTTTGCATTTTAAGCCCTCTAACTTGATTTTTAAGGACTCCAAGACATATACAAACTTTGTTAAGTCCTTGGTTAACTTTGTGATCACCCGAAAAGTCATAAATTTCAACGTTGACGCTTTTAACCCCTCGTATACGAATATTGTCATAACTTTCTCATACGATAACGAAACTTGGTGAAATTTTTATCACATATTCTAGTGAGTATAATTTATCGTTACAAAGCTTCGGGTTTGCTAAAAGGTCACTCAGAGGTGTACTTTAAACATGTTGACACATTTAACCCCTGTAGTGTGTAATCTCTCACTTTCTTCCACAATTAGCTTCGTATGATCCATGATTCATTCGTTTAAGGGTATAAACATCGTGTAGGGTTATTGTAAAGTATATTTATCCATTGTTGACACTTTGAACCCTTATATTCACATACTTTCTTTGTTTGTCAACTTTAGTCCCTCTAAAGTAATCTTTTACACGTTTAAAGCTTATGACACGTGTTGATACATTATTGGACATAAATTTTCGAGGTGTTACAGATTGGTTTGTGTTATTAAGATTGAATATGGTATGGAAGTAATGTGAATTTAGATGTTGTTGATAAATGAAAGCAAGAGGTAGGAGATGAGCATGAAATACTTGTACATTGTGCTTTATTTATGGTACGCACACCAAGTGTTTGGTGAAATGCCTAAGTGAAAAATTTAGATGAAAATCTAATGCATATGATAGGTGAATATGTATAGAAGCTAACAATGATAGGTGAATACTTGTACATTGTGCTTGATGAGTTCCTCCTTAGGGTGTAGGGTGTATGATGATGATGGTTAGACCGAATCAAAGGGTAGATTTGGATGGTTATGGAGAGAGAGATGGAGTACGAATTTGATGATGTTATGAGAGTCCAAGTTGTGTGTAACCTTTAACTTCTCTAGTTATATCTTTATGTATATAGTTAAGAGAAAACCTAATCTATTATCTATTATATATAATAAACAAGAAGATTTGGGCTGACGTGGTGTGTTCTTAGGGCTTCTCAGAATTCATTTTGGCGGGAAAATGAGGTTTTTTCCTTCACACGGATCCCGTTTTGAGCAACCCGAACACCCATGTTCTCGGACCCTATATATTATCTATTATCACAAGAAACCCTAACAGCCGCATGTTTCCAATCCATCATTCTTTCAATCCCCACTATCAATTGCAAAAATTCTTCTTTGAATCCTCATCAATAATACGAATTCGATCCGTCGACACAGCGACAAATCACAACCTAACTTCTCCCAAACCCTAAACCCCACCATCGCAGTTTTGCTTCATCTGTTCTTCATCGATTCATCTTTGATAATCGAATGTATGTTGTTAATTTCATTCCACCTATGATTTTTAGTGTTAATCTTTTCCTTTTCCTATTCGATTCTTAAGAATCCCATCACAAACCCTAAATTCTCTTCAAAACTTTATGTTTTCTATATCTACACGTTCAATTTGATTACCTTTTTTAACTCACTGTATCTAGGGTTTTTTTCATGGCTTCATCCATTTGCTTTCTCTGTCATTTGCAATCAATGATCATATCTCAACACAATTAGTTTGTTATTTATTATTTATTTTTGTTAATTATAGATCCTCGGTTTCTATTGAGGATTGATTATATGGTGTATAATGTTTTAGTACCCGGTAGTCCACAAAATAAGCACTGATTTCAGTTTTGATGATTACTATTGGTATTCTGTTTTATAAACCAATAATTTTCAATATTCATGCACTTTTTTTGTTTAATATGTTTAGAAACCTAAAGCTCACCGTTTGATTATGTTTAATATGTTAAATTTTATGTTTAAACTGATTTATATTTTGTAGTTTACTTGGGACTTTTTATGCATTATATTGTTAGATGTTGATACCAGTTATCTTGCACCTTTATGAATTAATGCTTCATTATTCAAACATTTTGAACTAATTGTTCAATTGGAATGAATACTTATTACATGGTTGACATTTTAATAGGCCCTTTACTATGTATGCCATCATTCTTTCCTTTTGTTCTAAACTTATAATGACTAATATGTTTTTCAATCATTTCATTCATATTATTTTTTATCAATATGAAAATGAATTTGATGCTCTTTAACGTCTTGCGTTGCCCAGCTCCAATCTTATCTGGTAATCCCTATCTTTAAACGATTTCGTATTTATCTATTATTCATTTATTTACACTTTGTTTTAACTTAAGATAAAGTATTTACCTTCATTACTGCATCATTCTCTTTGGAGCTCCAATTTTGTTCATATATAGTATAGATTTGAGCTCCGATTTTAGCTTTTGTTCCTATTAGGGTTTTGCTTATCGTAATCTTACCGTGGTTCCACCTGGTCTTGGTATTAGAATTATTATTATATTTTGTATAAAAAAAACTAATCAAAGGCAATGGGATGATTAACCTGGTCTTGGTATTAGAATTATTTCATGTAGTTTTGTTTTTTTAATTTGGTTTAACCACCAATTTGATTGCCAATCAAACTGGTTAGCATCATAGTTAGCCGATTTAATTGAAGATAGTTCAAAAGTGTTTAAGCAAACTAGTTGTATAGGTGGTATCTAATCTTACCATTTTTGAAATTGTGTGACACTTTACAACTGGGTTACCATTGACTATCGCAGTTATTCCAAAAAAGTTTGGTTCCGGCAACAACTCTATCTAAAAAACCGACATAAAGGTAAGTACTTCACTTTTCTAACTTGAAATTTAGTTACATAAATCTAACGTGCCACTGTCATTAGGCTTTTGGTTGGCTATTTGTTGTTTGAATGAACATGCTTGACATATGAAAGATAAATGAATATCGAAGTGCTAGATAGTAGTTATAATTGGCGAAGTCAATTCGTTTTCAACAGCATCAGCTTTTGTACAGGCTGCTCCATTTCTGACAGAGTACTCTAGCATGTGTTGGTGAATCAAATGCATCTGGTGGAAACATGTTTTCAAGCACTCCTTCATGCTTTTATTTTCGTTTAGAGAGGATTTTGAAACTAATGGACGTGGAGCATATTTCGATCAATATGGGAAATGATGTAGTCATAATCATAATATGCTTCCATCATGTTATTTACTAGGCACAAGGAAATGAATTCTGAACAATTCCATAACTTATTTTATATCATGTGTTTTTTATAATATGCAGTGGATATAGGTAATGGTGTCAATGACAAAAAGCTTTGTGTCAAGTGTCAGTGTACATTGATGGTGCTCCATTTTGGCTTCCCATGAGAACCAGGTTGCTATAGCATTCCTTGTATAGTATTTTTTTTATTGTTTTAGTAGAAAACTTTTATTAATTAATAATGATGAAACTATGTTCAGGCTAGAATTTTCTGGTCCACCCTTTTGCTGGGTGAACGTTTACATTGAGTGCCAGATATGGAGACTTGACTACCAACTCTGAACTTGCAACTGTAAGTTAATAATTAATTGCTAATGTTTTGATTGTTTAAATCTCTTGGTATGAAAAGTTTTCCTTTTAATCTATTTTGTACGACTTTTATGTCATTTGGCTGGTTATCATGTTATTAATTTGATATTCTACTGTAGCTTAGTCAAGCAAAATTTTTTCTGAATCGTTCAATTTCTTTTAACGTGTAGGTTTGAGGTGCATCTTCTACTTTTGATCCATTATTTAGAAAGAAAAAAACCTTAAAATAAATTTGCAAATTCACTTGTGTAATCTAACCCAGTTACCTTGCCATAATGATTACGTGAAAGCTGGTGTGTTTGTAACTTTGATCATATTTACTTTTATGTGGATGCCTAGGTAAATAGGTGTGTGGAGATGCTTTAAGAGTTAGTTCATAATATGGCATTTGTACATCCTGTTTTGTTTTACCGACTTATCTGTTTTGGTTGTGTTGAATAGGATCATGGGTGGGAATGACAAATTAGTGAAGTTGGTGTAAATAAATGCAAGTTTTGAAGATGGAAGATTGAGCTGTGGTTTCTCAAGTTTCAGAGGAAAAAAAGGCAACCATGGAAGACTTCTTTAATGTCAAAAGTTGCAAGATCGATGGGCAGACCGTCTGCCTATTTGGGATATTTGACGATTATAGTCTTTTTCGGTTCATATAACAGACATTTTTATTAACAAAAAAGAAACTTTTCATCATTTGTTCTGAATACACAATATATATGTTTGTATAGGCCATGGTGGTTCACGTGCAGCCGAGTATTTGAAGCAAAATCATTTTAACAACCTCATGATGCACCCTCAATTCATGACAAACACTAAAATGGCCCTAAGTGAGTCACTATTCATGAAAACCATTCCCTATTATTCTGTAGAAAAAGATTATAAGTAGTTTGTTAACCTAGAACCGGGTTGCAGGTGAAACTTATCAAGGAACCGACTCAGATTTTTTGGAGTCTTAAAAGGATAACTCGAGTGATGATGGTTCTACTGCTTCAACTGCAGTCTTGGTAGGTAATCGTTTGTTTGTCGCTAACGTTGGAGATTCTTGGACTATAATATCAAAGGCAAGCAAAGGTAATTCATTATTGGTATAATAGAGGCATTTTGTATCAAAAGCTTGATAAATGTCCATAAACACTTAACAATATATTCTCTCAATTGACAGCTATCCCTCTTTCTGAGGATCGTAAAACAAATAGAAGTGATGAAAGTGAGAGAATTGAAAATGCTGGTGAGGTTGTAATGTGGGCAGGTAATTCTGTTTTTCTGTAAATGAATTGTGCCTTTTGTTATGTTCTTTGTATGGACTCTTTGTTAAACTGCTGTTCAAATATTTATCTCATGTTAATGCTAATTAGGCACTTGGAGGGTTGGAGGTGTTCTACGTGGAAATAGATTATTCTGAAATAAAAAAAAAAGTTTTTTAATTTGATTTTGGATCATGTTTAAGCAGAGATCTATGTGGAAATAGATTATCTGGTTAAATTCCAGATGAGATTGGTGATTGCAAGACCCTCAAGAACCTGTAAGCATCATATAAAAAATAACATTTTTTGTGATTTCTGGGATCTGTTTTTTATTTAATAACTTTAACAAGTTTTGTGGTTATGAATTATGATTAAATTACTTTACTAAGGATCTAAGAAGCAGTTTTTGTTCTCAGTGTTTGAATAAATGGATGGTTATTTAATAAAAACAACGATTTCTATTTAGTTCCATTTCCCGCAGTGATGGTGGTGTTTCTAGGGATGGGCAAATGGTAACGGTTCTGAACCGGTACCGAATTTCCCAACAGCTTGTCGGGTCAGATATACTGTGCCTGTGGTCAGATATACTTGTATTCATGTATTCCAATGCATAAGAGAACATGTATTCCAATATAGGCTTCTCTAGCGTTTGATTTCTGTGTATATCGACTGTTGCTCCTCAAGTGGTCTTGAGCATTATGAATTTCTTTGGTCTTTTATCAACCCTCTTATTTGTTCATAATGGGTCCTTTTTTAATGCAGGTAAAGACGGGTCGTTTGGGTTCATCAAAAGTCCTTTTGTCTAAAAGGGTACGTCCGGGTTGGGTTTGGTTATGTATTAAAATGCATTATGTGACATTCAACCCATTTTTTTCTAATCTGAATAATATGTATATTTTTTGTTTTCACCTGTTTTAACCATTAGCGATAATATATGTAAATTTGAAGTGTCCAATTCAAGAAACGGGTAATGGATTGTTTCTTGATTCAGATCTACAAGGAAATGGCAATTAAAGGCAAGGAGATATACTAGAGCGAAATGACGCATTACAAAGTGGAGGCGAGTTTAATATGTTATTCTTTTTCTATGATTTTAATTAAGTATTAATCAATCATAAATAGTTTAATATGTCATTCTTTTTGTATGATTTTAACATGTCATTCTTTTTGTATGATTTCATTTTGGTTTTATTTCCATGAAAATTTTTTGTTATCTATTTATCTAGGTACATATTACATAGAGTATGAGTGTGAAAAGTGATTGAGGAAGTCAAAGCCGTCGCAATCCTTTGGGTAAAAAAAATAGATCAAAATAAGTTGTAATATATTTTTGGCCGTGTCTTGGCGCTTTATTTTGGGTTTGTATTGTAGTATGCCTGATGGATTGCCTCCACGTACTGTAATATGTTTCTTTTTTGAGGATTCTGTACAATTGGTGTTTGCTACTCGCAAGATTTCTAATGATATTATGTTAGCCTTTAAAAAAACCTGGCTCAAGTTGAAAAAAGACTTCATTTGGTAAGCGAAGTTTGAACGAGAGAGAATACACTCTTTTGGATAGATAATTGTTTAGATGGCGGAGCAACTTTTTAACTCTAATTATAGCCAACACATTAATCTGTCATACATTTTGTATCATTTTAAGTATGTATTAATCATAAATAATAAGTATATTAATAACTTTCTCCAGCCCGGGAAGCAATCCCGGGTGATAACCTAGTTAGTTAATAAGGGTAATATGATTAATCAACAATTACCAATTAATTATATTTTTTTGAACGGTGACTTTCTTTTTATGTGACCCAATAGGTTTAATATATTTTGATTTAGATATTATATAAATGATTATATGACTACAAGATTAAATATTACAATAATAATATATTTAATATTATACTTAGGGCTGTAAACGAACCGAACGTTCAGCGAACAGTTCGTGAACCGTTTGGCGCGAAGTTCGTTTATGTTCAACAAGAAATTTCGTTCGATTAGTTAAATGAACGAACATGAACAAAGGTCTCGTTCGTTCAATTGTGTTCGTGAACGTTCGGTAAGGTGTTCGTGAACATTCGTTCATTTGCGTTCGTTTATGTTCGTGTTTTAATTAAAGATTTTTTATACTTTCATATATTTTGTCTATACTTTTTATACTATTAAACTTTTGTTTATATCACTACCCTAACAATTAAACTAGGAAACCCTCTTTCACCTTGTTTATGCACCATTTCCCTTTCTTTTCTCATTATTTACATCGACGAATATGATCTATCTCCGTTCCACAATAAGGGATTCAAGTTCTAGTGCTACTCTCTGGGCCATCCACCTTTATCCTTCATCGCGTTCGCCAAATTTATTTGTGTTCGCCTGTGTTCGTGAACCTTTCGTGAACACGCTCATTTCCTTAATGAACGAACACGAACATAAAATCTCGTTCGGTAAGTGTTCATGAACCGTTCGTGAACACATTAATTTCCTTAACGAACGAACACGAACAAGGCCTCGTTCGTGTTCGTTCGGTTCGTTTACAGCCCTAATTACACTAGTAGTCTCAAAACCTTATCTCAGCCCACAAGAAAAAAAAAAAACTTTTTTTCTAAGTAAATTTCTTTTTACGTTGCTATGTGTATTGTAACTTGCGCTTCATCAATATCATCTTAGATCTTGTCATGTACCCATCGTTTTTAATACATCACCTTCCTTTCTTAAATGCCCGACTTACATCCACTACGACCCACCGATTGAGCATCACATTTACTCTCTCTCTCTAAAATAATTATTAGTAATGGATGATGATGAAGAAGTAGTGATAATTGGAGCAGGAATTTGTGGGTTGGCGACGGCCCTTGCTCTTCACAAGAAGGGGATAAAATGCGTAGTAATGGAGAGATCTGAAAGCCTGCGAAACGTCACCGGAGCAGCAATCGGAATCCGCCCAAACGGATGGCGCGCTCTCGATCAGCTCGGCATCGGCGATAACCTCCGCCACACTGCTGTCCGTCTCAAGAGGTACCTTATCTCATCTTCTTGTACTAGCTTATAGTAGCTACATGATTATATATATATATACTAGAGTAGTGAATTACTTACTTAACACACACATATATTAAGTGTTATTTTTACACAAATACATGGTTTTGTTTTTAGAAGATACAATACGTGTGTGTACACGAATAGAGGTTATCTTTGTCCTTGTATGTATATATCATATATATGTGGTGATTGATTAATATATTGTGGATATGGTCAGCCCACTTAAAACATAAAAAGGAAAAGAAAAAAAAAAAGAAAACTTTAGATATTAATTATTTAATATGTTGAACCAATTATTAGTTATACTTGTACGCCAAAATTATTTTGAGACTAATATGTTGAACCAATTATTAGTTATACTTGTACGCCAAAATTATTTTGAGACGTTACCATTTCACAATATATACATTAAACTAGTTAGAAAATTATAAACTTGAAGGTTAAGTTCTAATTTTATTATCTCTGTTTCCTACGTGTTTAGAAAAGTCATTTAAGAAAAAATGGTAACAGGTTATGCTTACTATAACAAACCTTTTTATCCATATATATTTAGAAGTTAACTACGAGTTTTGAAAGTCATGTATTAGTAAGCTGTCTCATATTGTTACCATAAAAAGGAAATGTAAAAATACCTATTTTTTGTAAGCTGTCTCATATCTATCTATACATATAATAAAAGAAATTACTTTAAGGACACTTGTCATCATATTAGGCCATGTCTTATGGATAATTATAATTTTAGGTTAATCTCTTCTAACTAATTATTATAGATAATTAATCATCCTACTAAATATTTATTTAGTTTAATTATTACTTTTATCTTTATCTATTTACTTCAAATTCAAACTTAGTTATCTAATTTGATATTAGAGTAAATTACGATTTTGGCCCCTATGTTTGTATCACTTTTACCCTTTTAGCTCAAAAAGAATTTTTTTAACATCTGAACCCTCAACGTCTTTTTTTTCTAACCCTTTTGGAACCCAACGTCTCTTTTTCTAACCCTTTTGGTAGGCGCCAAATATATAAAATTACATTTATTCAACCCGTGTAATAAATGAGGTTTCTTAAAGATGTATTATTTTATTATTTGGTAAACAATATTTTTATTCAACTCGTGTAAAACAAACAGTTTTACAGATATAACTTTTTTATTTGGTATATAAAATTATATTTATTCAACCCGTACAATATGGTTCTTATAGATATAACTTTTTATTACTTAATATATAAAATTATATTTATTCAACCCATGCAATAAAACATGTTTCTAAAGATATATTGTTTTATTATTTAGTATATAAAACTAGGTTAAAACCCCGTGTATTACACGGGTTGTATAAGTGTAAATTTATATAATAAATAATAAGAACGATCTATCTTTGGAAAAAAAACCCATGTATTAAACGTATTGAACAAAATATAATGTCATATATTAATACAAACAATCATCAAGATTTACACCACAACGGACTCTTTCGGGGCAAACCATTTGTTTTACATGAAACGCTGCTCCAAAAACTCATTAACAAAAAACCGGTTCCTTCTAGTAAGGGGTTAGTATAAATTACAACACACACAAAATAATAATAATAATAATAATAATAATAATAATAAAATAAAAAAATAAAAACCAACCTGCGTGCAACTTCGATTATGTTAATTATCATAATCTTTCATTTGGAGCATACAACATAAAAAAACCCATAAATGCATTACCACTCTGTTGAATACATTGTTAATGATAAGCCGTAAAAAGTTTTTTAGTATTGTTTACTTATTATTATTATTATTATTATTATGGGTAGGGATATTGTAAAAAGTGTTTAAAATGTGAGAAGGGTAAGAAGTGTTTTAAACCATTGGATGTTTGATCTAATAGTTGAGATCAATATGGTATAAAAATGTAAATTTTGTTTTAATTAGAGGGACCTTATGTAAAATTGAAGGGCAATAGTGTCTTTTTTAGGGCTGGCAATTGGGTACCTGTTAAGACACGATTAGACCTGTTTGACTGAAAAATACACCCTTTGACTTTTTTAATTTTTAAAATAATTAAAATTACAATGTTAGGATCTATCATTTATTCATCTATATACATAAAACATAAAACTGTTTTATAAACATGAGGTATAAAGTAATTAAACGGGTCGTAATCATGTTTGAAACTTATGTTGTGCGCGCCGTCAGAAACCTGTTAAGACACGATTTGCCAGCCTTAGTCTTTTTCAATGTTTCAAATATGGTAACCGTATCCTACACAACCAAAAACACCTACATTCACTCCTTTTTCCTTAAAAGTCGGAATTAATAACCAAGATCTAAATCGGAAGCCTCTTTGTTTTATATAAGATTCAAGGCGTGGTGTTTTACGTTTAGAAGAACTGTAATCAGATTCATGGCGTGGTGTTTTAAAACATCTGGATAAATTGACTATGATTCAAGTTATGGTGTTTTATCTGGAATCCAGAAAACCCCATGACTTGAATCATAGTGTTTTATCTGGAGACATTGTTCAATACACAACATGACTATGATTCAATACAAAACATTCCCAGATTTTAAAACACCATGACTATGATTCAAGTCATGGTGTTTTACCTGGACAATCAACACAAAACATTCCCAGATTTTAAAACATCATGACTATGATTCAAGTCATGGTGTTTTATCTGGAGACATTGTTCATGGCGTGGTGTTTTAAACATCTGGAGACATTGTTCATGGCGTGGTGTTTTAAAACATCTGGAAACATTGACTATGATTCAAGTCATGGTGTTTTATCTGGAATTCAAGTCAAATAAAACACCATGACTTGAATCATAGTCAATGTCTCCAGATGTTTAAAACACCACGCCATGAACAATGTATGATTAAAAGATGTTGCGATTAAAAGATGATGAAGAAGATAAAACAATCAGATGTATAAAATCGTAAAAACAAATATGTTTCCTAAAATTTCTCCTAATTCAAAATTCGATTCAATCCCTATAAAAACTCATCGTCAGTTTTTTTTTTTTTTTTTTTTGGCAGTTATCATGGAAATCAATTAAATGATAAGAATGTCAAATTACTAATATACCATTTTGAATTAATTAGGATAAAGGACATTTGTCATTCCCAAATTATTTCTTACACTTCTCACAAAAGTTCCACTTTGTACAGGATCCTCTACCTTATTATTATTATTATTATTTTATTATTTTATCTTTTATATAGTAAAGTAAAATCTTTTATAAAAAAAGGTGTATCCTTATCTAAATTTTTGTTTAAAATTATTTATAGGAAAACAAATATTTATTCTTATCTAATTTTTAGTTTAAAATTATTATTGTTATTTAACATAGATAAATAGGAAAATAAGGTGATAAAGCATGAGGAAGTGACACGTGTCAAAAAAGATTTTTGTTTATTAGTATTGGAAGATTCATTTATTCGACCCGTGTAATACACGGGGTTATAACCTAGTTGTTACTATAAAAATAATGTAAATTAAAAATACCTATTTTTGGATTATTTTAGACATTTGTTAGACCGTTTAAGTTTATACGTTTCGCAACCTTTAACCTCAAATTATCATGTTCGTAACCTAATAGCATTCTAATCTAACGAGTTTGTGATGTTGTCATGATGTTTTTTCGCTATGTACAGGGCCAGAGAAATATCACTTGATGGAGGGAGGAAAAAAGAATTATCATTGTAAGTTTATATATATTTTTATAGAGAATTCAATAACTACTTGTATTCTATCCATATAATTCCTAACTGGACTGACACATGGCGTAAAACGCCAAAGGGTATGGGCATTATTTGTGTCTTCTACTACACATGGTCTTAGTCAATTTATCCGCTTTGCCAGGAATTAGCAACTTACATCTCATTTCTTCTACTTTTGTCTAGGGGTGTCCAAATCTGGATATTTGAATTTCCAATACCCGAAATTGTGGATACCTGAAATTCCAGATACCTGATTTACTATTTAAATCCGTATCCGAAATTTCGGATATCTAATCGGATATCTGCATATCCAATTTTTTATTTACTTTTTATTTTTGTAATTTTTTAATATTCAGAACCAGATATTTCGGATAGTTTCGGAAATTTTTGGATATTTCAGATATTTTTCGGATACTTTCAGATATTTTGGATACTTTGGATAGTTTCAGATATTCAGATATTCAGATATCCGATAAAAAAATATAATTTTCGGATATCCAAAATATCCAAAAATTTGGATATCCAAAATTCGGATATCCGAATTTTCGACTAGTTCGGATCGGATTTTCGGATACGGGTATATTTGAACACCCCTACTAAAGATGACACAAGATAAAAAAAATCTTATTTTTTTCTACAAATAATAATGAACATCCAAAAAAATTTATTTGAATATAATAAGAAATTAATTATTATTTTTCATATATACTTTTTTGATTTTGTTTTAACATGAACCAAATTGTGAAGTTCTTAAAAATCAATTTATCCATTTATTTTATTAGAAAATCTAGTCATTCAAAAAAATCAAATAAGGAAAGGATGTTTAAGAATTAAATCGTTAAAAGAAGATCAATGCATGCTAGTTTATATAAGAAGCATGCATCTTATGAATTAATTATTTTATTGTTTCGTTATTAAGGGTTCCTTGGGATGGCAAAGCTCGTTGCTTGAGAAGGAAGGATCTTATAGACACTTTTTATGCTGCACTTCCTTCAGGCACAGTAAAGTTCGGCTGCCAACTTGAATCCATAAAACTTGACCCGCATTCTACCAAACCAATTCTTCGCTTCATCGATGGAAGTTCCATTAGAGCTAAGGTATTTACTTGATCGACCACAAAAGCGTTCTACATGTTATGAATCGTCCTTTTACGCATTTTTACTTTGCAATTTCATTAGAAGAATGATAGTTAGTGGTTCTTGTAGGTAGTTATTGGTTGTGATGGTGGCAAGTCTATAATTGGAAACTTCCTTAACCTCAAGCCTACAAAGATGTTCCCGTCAAGCGCCATAAGAGGTCTAACAAACTACCCAAATGGTCATTCATTCGAGCATGAGTTTGCTCGTTTATGGAAAGATAACATTCTTGTGGGAATAATTCCAGTTGATGATAACATGGTTTACTGGTTTTGTTTGCTACCATACATTCCTAAAGGTTGTTATCAATTAACACCATATTTGTGTAGATATAGCTTCAATATTTAAATGGCTTATTTCATTTTTTGACTATAATTAACAGATGAAAAAATTTGGGTAGATCCCGGTGTGATACAACAAGTAACACTAGAGTTGGTAAGCGATCATCCCCAGGAAATTCGCAAAATGTTCGAAAACACAGACATGAAATCATTATCTATTACACACATGAGATATCGTGCACCATGGGACTTGTTAACTGGCTCATTTTGTAAAGGAACAGTGACGGTTGCTGGTGACGCTATGCATGTCATGGGCCCATTTTTGGGTCAAGGTGGTTCAGCAGGGTTAGAAGATTCAGTTGTGTTGGCTAGAACAATGGCTCAGTTGGGTTTGAATGGTTTTGAAAGCGGGAGTAAGCTAACGGTCCATGGAGTTGAGGAAGCGTTTAATCAGTTCGTGAAACAACGAAGGATGAGGGTGGCCCGATTATCGTTGCAAACTTACCTCACCGGCATGCTATGGGGTACTTCTTCATTTCTTAAGAAGATTATATATATTGTGTTATTGATTCTTCTTTTTCACAACCAAAATGGTCATACTGATTATGATTGTGGTGATCTTTGATATGTTCGAAGATCATTAAACATGGTTTGTTAGTATATTACTAAGTTTATTTTAAACATGTTTATATGTATAGCAATGATTCAAAGATACAAACTCAATAAGTTGTGTAATATAAGTTTGGTTCTATAGACATTATAAACGTTATTTACAAATAAATATTCTTGTATGTTGTGTAATATAAGTTTGGTGCTATAGACATACATAAATGTTATACAAATAAATATTCTTGTATTAGAGAGTAGTCACTTTGATGTTTATCAATTGTATTCGACTTACAGTTTTACTATTTTACTTATTCCTACCCGCATGGGTTTGGCACTTAGGTTTAAGATTCATGTTATCATAGACAAAGAATGACATTCATCCATTAATCAATTGATCATGTTAATCAACTAGTGTTTTTTAATGACACGCATAGACAACGGGGGATTCCCGGTGTTACGCTTTCGACTTCGCACGATGTAGTCGGGTAAAGCAAGACCAAACAACATTGAGTATCTAACCAAACTGATTTAAGTAGATCAAGTCCATCAAAAACATAATATACCAACATGAAATCAAATCGACATTTAAGCGTATCCTTACATGATTAAATTTAAATAAATTCAACAACTAAATTTAATTAAAATTTAAATTTCACTAAAAACACAATTCAAAATAAAAATAGAAAAAACATAGATATAAAACAAAACTACTCCTCGTTTTCCTCTTCGAGGTCAGGTAGATCTTGAGCTGCAAGATGAACCACAAGATCATTTCTAAGTCGAAAATGCGTAGCTTGATCCATCAACTTGCGAAGAGCATCCTTGTCTAAAACGGGTAGGACGAAAGGATCTGGGATGTGGACCGGTGAGAGCGCATTTCCGTCGTCCTTTAAGATCATGTTATGGAGTATAATGCACGTATATGTCACGCTAATAATCTTTTCTATAGTCATAGCACGCATGGGTATCCTAAGTATGCCACATTTTCCGTTTAGCACACCAAAAGAACGCTCCACATCTTTTCTTGCCCCTTCTTGCAATTTCTTGAAAACTTCATTTCATTCAGATCGACCAGATATGGAAACGTTTTCACAAACGTTGTCCAGTAGGGTAGATCACTTCGATTAGATAGCGTTGTATGTATGTCCATTCACTTGAAATGGACACTTAAGTGTGGTTCCATTCCGTTTAGCAAGAAATATTGGAGATGTTTGGAGAACATTGATGTCATTGAGTGAACCGGGCGGACCACGATCCAAAACCATAAATCTAGTGACGCAACCGCTTCGACCATGATCGTTGGGTATTCGTGATAACCTCTCATATATTGGGCTTGCAACAGTTTGGGGCACATCCTCCAAACAAGATGCGTACAGTCGATGGTACCTAACATCCAAGAATGTGGTGCTTTTCTTCGTGTTTTTGGTAGATAATCGCTACATCGTGGCTTGTAAGCCTACGCAAGAACTCTTCACCGTACAATTGATTAACGACGTTACAGAAAAATTGTAGGCACTCCCGCGAAGTCCTTTCGGACATCTGTAAATACTCGTCGCCCTCTTCGCTTGCAAGTTGTTTCACGACGTATGTAATTTTTTGTATTGTCGTAAAACTCTTTATTAACCTACCGTGACCCTCTTAAAACTAAGGATATTGTGCTTCCACATCACCAACAATTTTGTAAAAACAATCGTTTCGATATACGAAACCGGTAGCGAAATGTATCATGATCGTACTTTGGTTCATCAACGAAATAATCATTGGTATGATTTTCATTACCTTGTACACTATCACGTTTGACGATTTTAGGGATGCTCTGAGACGTTGTCGTGTCTTCCGCTTCGGCTTGCTCAATGATATCTTTGAAAAAAAATTAAGCTACTTTCGTTTAACCAAAAATTATCTTCGAAATCCTCAGGCGGTAAAACTACACAGAGATCATCGTTCGAGAAATTATCCATTGAGAAATGAGATTGAAAAGGTGATGGTTTGAGTAAAACGGTTAAGACTAGAATAAAAATGGTAGAAGATTTGTGTAAAATGATGAATGGAGGTGGCTATTTATAATCTCTCTTCTGAGCGGATTCACCAAAAAATGTAAAACCAGGCTCTCTTACAAACAAAAGTATACCATTTACGGACCAAACATGCTTTGGTAACATTTCTTTCAACTGAGTTGTTGAACCAAAATCAAGAAGCCCTCTAAGAAGTGTCACATTGTTCCATAACGACCAATGTAGATGAGCCATGCGTTCTAATCCTTTAGGATAAGACTGAAGAGTTAAGATTCTTTTGGATTTTGAACAAGAAATGTACTGGTCGGTAAAGCCGCGATTAGTAGCAATGATGTTGAACCATTCTTTACATATGGTTTTTCTTTTAGATTGAATTTCACAGAAGACTTCATCTAAATCCTATGAATCTCTTCAGAATTCATGTATGTAGAAGAATCAATATTTGACGTAGGAAGAATCGTCGTAAGTTCCGTCGGAGGTGGCGTCGTGACTGGGGAATTGTTATTATTTTTTCAATTTACACTTGTTTAGCAAACTCACCTGATAAAAGCTCGGTTGGACATTCAGGATTTTCATCAGCAGCAAGGAATCGACTACAATGACGTGTACGCTCTAGTGGCAAGGCTAGAATCTATTTAATTGCTTCTAGCGTTTGCTTCTTATCAGAATTTCAAAGTGTACCAAGTTGACATAAAGAGTGCATTCCTTTTGAGAAATCGTCAAAGAAGAAGTATATGTCAGCCAACCTAGGGAATTCGGCAATCCCGATTATCCCAATTGCATGTATAAGTTGAACAAAGCACTCTATGGCCTTCATCAAGCCCCGAGAGCTTGGTCTGAAACATTCTCTACCTAGTTTTTAGGACAGTGGTTTTACACGTGGTCAGGTTAACAAAGAGATTCGTTGTTTGTTCAAGTGTATGTGGACTACATTATCTTCGCGTCCACAAATGATGCATTATGCAAGGATCTCGAGGGAATCATGAAGTCAAAGTTCGAGATGAGTGTTATAGGAGAATTGTCATTTTTCTTTGGCTTACGAATTCAACAATCATAGGAAGGAATTTACATACATCAAACAAAGTATGTGTGTTATATCTTGAGCCGGTTCAAGATGTCCGATTGTGCAGCTCTAGGAACTTCCATCGAAGCCAACCATTAAAAACTAGAATGAACTAAACTCTTTAAGTTAAAGATTTAATGAAAAGGAAAATTGTATCACAACTGTGATAGTTGAAAAGAATCATTATACAATGAGAGTGACAATTAAAACACTTAAAATGAGTCAGAGACCGGAGTGTCTGGACCGCCATCCAATGTTAAAATGGGTCAGAGACTGGAGTCTCTAGACCAGCCTCCAATGCTCAAGTCTCTCACAATTTTGCACTTACCTCCATAAACACCAAAACCATAAGACCTAAAATTACCATAACAAGATGATCTTGGTAAACAAAACATCTCTCTTTTGAGCGGATTCACCAAAAAATGTAAAATCAGGCTCTCTTACAAACAAAACCATACCATTTACGGACCAAACAGGCTTTGGTAACATTTCTTTCAAATGAGTTGTTTAACCAAAATCAAGAAGCCTTCTAAGAAGTGTCACATTGTTCCATAATGACCAATGTAGATGAGCCATGCGTTCTAATCCTTTAGGATAAGACTGAGGAGTTAAGATTCCTTTGGATCCTAAATGAGAACGGTACTGGTCGGTAAAGTCGCGATTAGTAGCAATGATGTTGAACCAATCTATACATACGGTTTTGCTTTTAGATTGAATTTCACAGCAGACTTCATCCAAATCCTACGAATCACTTCAGAATTCATGTATGTAGAAGAATCAAGATTCGACGTCAGAAGTATCGTCGCAAGTTCCGCCGGAGGTGGCGTCGTGACTGGGAATTGTTATTAATTTTTCGATTTAGACTTGTTTAGCAAACTCACCTGATAAAAGCTCGGTTGGTCAGTCAGGATTTTTATCAGCAGCAAGGAATCGACTACAATGACGTGTACGCTCTAGTGGCAAGGCAAGAATCTATTTAATTGCTTCTAGCGTTTGCTTCTTATCAGAATTTCAAAGTGTACCAAGTTGACATAAAGAGTGAATTCCTTTTACGAAATCGTCAAAGAAGAAGTATATGTTAGTCAACCTAGGGAATTCGGCAATCCCGATTATCCCAATTGCATGTATAAATTGAACAAAGCACTCTAAGGCCTTCATTAAGCCCCGAGAGCTTGGTATGAAACATTGTCTACCTACTTTTTAGGACAATGGTTTTACACGTGGTCAGGTTGACAAAGAGATTCGTTATTTGTTCAAGTGTATGTGGACGACATTATCTTTGCGTCCACAAATGATGCATTATGCAAGGATTTCGAGGGAATCATGAAGTCAAAGTTCGAGATGAGTGCTATAGGAGAATTGTCATTTTTCTTCGGCTTACGATGTCAAGAATCATAGGAAGGAATTTACATACATCAAACAAAGTATATGTGTGATATCTTGAGCCGGTTCAAGATGTCCGATTGTGCAGCTCTAGGAAATTCCATCGAAGCCAACCATGAAAAACTAGAATTAACTAAACTCTTTAAGTTAAAGATATAATGAAAAGGACAATTGTATCACAACTGTGATAGTTGAAAAGAATCATTATACAATGAGAGTGACAATTAAAACACTTAAATTGAGTCAGAGACCGGAGTCTCTGACCGCCATCCAACGTTAAAATGGATCAGAGACCGGAGTCTCTGGACCAGCCTCCAATGCTCAAGTCTCTCACAATTTTGTACTTACCTCCATGAACACCAAAACCATAAGACCTAAAATTACCATAACAAGATGATCTTGGTAAACAAAGCATCTCTCTTCTGAGCGGATTCGCCAAAAAATGTAAAACCAGGCTCTCTTACAAACAAAACCATACCATTTACGGACCAAACAGGCTTTGGTAACATTTCTATCAACTGAGTTGTTGATCCAAAATCAAGAAGCCTTTTAAGAAGTGTCACATTGTTCCATAACGACCAATGTAGATGAGCCATGCGTTCTGATCCTTTAGGATAAGACTGAAGAGTTAAGATTCCTTTGGATTCTGAACGAGAACTGTACTGGTCGATAAAGCCGCGATTAGTAGCAATGATGTTAACCATTCTCACATACGGTTTTGCTTTTAGATTGAATTTCACAGCAGCCTTCATCCAAATCATGCGAATCACTTCAGAATTCATGTATGTAGAAGAATCAAGATTCGACGCCGGAAGTATCGTCGTAAGTTCCGCCGGAGGTGGCGTCATGACTGGTGAATTGTTATTAATTTTTTGATATAGACTTGTTTAGCAAACTCACCTGATAAAATCTCGGTTGGTCATTCAGAATTTTCATCAGCAGCAAGGAATCAACTACAATAACGTGTACGCTCTAGTAGCAAGGCTAGAATCTATTTAATTGCTTCTAGCGTTTGCTTCTTATCAGAATTTCAAAGTATACCAAGTTAACATAAAGAGTGCATTCCTTTTATGAAATCGTCAAAGAAGAAGTATATGTCAGCCAACCTAGGGAATTCGACAATCCCGATTATCCCAATTGCATGTATAAGTTGAACAAAGCACTCTATGGCCTTCATCAAGCCCCAAGAGCTTGGTATGAAACATTGTCTACCTACCTTTTAGGACAATGGTTTTACACGTGGTCAGGTTGGCAAAGAGATTCGTTGATTGTTCAAGTGTATGTGGACGACATTATATTCACGTCCACAAATGATGCATTATGCAAGGATTTCGAGGGAATCATGAAGTCAAAGTTTGAGATGAGTGCTATAGGAGAATTGTCATTTTTCTTCGGCTTACGAATTCAACAATCAAAGGAAGGAATTTACATACATCAAACAAAGTATGTGTGTGATATCTTGAGCCGGTTCAAGATGTCCGATTGTGCAGCTCTAGGAACTTCCATCGAAGCCAACCATGAAAAAGTAGAATTAACTAAACTCTTTAAGTTAAAGAGTTAATGAAAAGGACAACTGTATCACAACTTTGAAAGTTGAAAAGAATCATTATACAATGAGAGAGACAATTAAAACACTTAAAATGAGTCAGAGACCGGAGTCTCTGGACCGCCATCCAACGTTAAAATGCGTCAGAGACCGGAGTCTCTGGACCAGCCTCCAATGCTCAAGTCTCTCACAATTTTGTACTTACCTCCATGAACACCAAAACCATAAGACCTAAAATTACCATAACAAGATGATCTTGGTAAACAAAGCATCTCTCTTCTGAGCAGATTCACCAAAAAATGTAAAACCAGGCTCTCTTACAAACAAAACCATACCATTTATGGACCAAACAGGCCTTGGTAACATTTCTTTCAACTGAGTTGTTGAACCAAAACCAAGAAGCCTTCTAGGAAGTGTCACATTGTTCCATAACGACCAATGTAGATCAGCCATGCGTTCTAATCCTTTAGGATAAGACTGAAGAGTTGAGATTCCTTTGGATTCTGAATGAGAACTGTACTGGTCGGTAAAGCCGTGATTAGTAGCAATGATGTTGAACCATTCTTTACATACGGTTTTCTTTTAGATTTAATTTCACAGCAGACTTCCTCCAAATCTTACAAATCACTTCAGAATTCATGTATGTAGAAGAATCAAGATTCGATGTTGGAAGTATCGTCGTAAGTTCCGCCGAAGGTGGCGCCATAACTGGGGAATTGTTATTAATTTTTCGATTTAGACTTGTTTAGCAAACTCACCTGATAAAAGCTTGGTTGGTCATTCAGGATTTTCATCAGCAACAAGGAATCAACTACAATGACGTGCTATGCAGTCAATCTTGGCGATATATCACCGATATCTCGGTTATCGGACCTTGGCTAGCATATCGGTTTGAAATATCGGTAATAATAACAATGGCGATAATATCGGCGATATATACCGATATATCGTCAATATTTTGTAATTCTGATATTGGTAATCTCGCCGAGAATATCGATAGGCCCAACTAAGAAGTGAAAATCGGACAAATAAGCTGAAAACAGAAGAAGAAACATACCTGTTGCGAGTGGAATCGCAATCTAGAAGAGTGGAATCGAAAGCTATAAGAGTGGAAGGTCCGACGCGATGGGAGCTTCGATTGTGGATGCGAGGATTTAGGGTTGAGTTAGGAGTGTCTGCCGATATGTGTGAATGGTGTGCGATAGTTTGATTTAGGTTAACTTTGGGCCAAAAATAATGCAAACGGATTGGGCTTTGATTTGGATATGGCATGCTTTGATTTGTGTGAATGGTGTGCGATAGTTTGATTTAGGTTAAACTTTGGGCCAAAAATAATGCAAACGGATTGGGCTTTGATTTGGATATGGCATGCTTTGATTTGGATATGATAATTGCACCTACAAATGGTGTTTTGGGTTCGACAATAACTTATTTTAACATTAAGTATGGCTACATTGTTGCACTCATTAGTTCTAGATGTTAATATACATATATTATATAGGTTCTAGGTATTAATATACATATATTATATAGGTTCTATATGTATATATATATATATATGCACTATATTATAAATTACCGATATCCCACCTCAATAACCGATATCTCAAATACCGGTCCTTGACCGATATCCGATATTTTTCTGCATTAACTGCATAGATGACGTGTACGCTCTAGTGGCAAGGCTAGAATCTATTTAATTGCTTCTAGCGTTTGCTTCTTATCAGAATTTCAAAGTGTACCAAGGTTACATAAAGAGTGTATTCCTTTTACGAAATCGTCAAAAAAGAAGTATATGTCAGCCAACCTAAGGAATTCGGCAATCCGGATTATCCCAATTGCCTGTATAAGTTGAACAAAGCACTCTATGGCCTTCATCAAGCCCCGAGAGCTTGGTATGAAACATTGTCTACCTACTTTTTAGGACATTGGAAGGAATTTACCTACATCAAACAAAGTATGTGTGTGATATCTTGAGCCAGTTCAAGATGTGCGATTGTGCAGCTCTAGGAACTTCCATCGAAGCCAACCATGAAAAACTAGAATTAACTAAACTCTTTAAGTTAAAGATTTAATACAAAGGACAATTGTATCACAACTGTTAAAGTTGAAAGAATCATTATACAATGAGAGTGACAATTAAAACACTTAAAATGAGTTAGAGACCAGAGTCTCTGGACCGCTATCCAACGTTAAAATGGGTCAGAGACCGGAGTCTCTAGACCAGCCTCCAATGCTCAAGTCAGTGTAGGATTCAAAAGCATCGACATATGGTAAAAAAAGTGAGTAACAGTCTCTCACAATTTTGTACTTACCTCCATGAACACCAAAACCATAAGACCTAAAATTGCCAAAACAAGATGATCTTGGTAAATAAAGCATCTCTTTTCTGAGTGGATTCACGAAAAATGTAAAATCAGGCTCTCTTACAAACAAAACAAAACCATACCATTTACGGACCAAATAGTCTTTGGTAACATTTCTTTCAACTGAGTTGTTGAACCAAAATCAAGAAGCCCTCTAAGTAGTGTCACATTGTTCCATAACGACCAATGTAGATGAGCCATGCGTTCTGTCCTTTAGGATAAAACAAAAGAGTTAAGATTCCTTTGGACTCTGAACGAGAACTATACTGGTCGGTAAAGCCGCGATTAGTAGCAATGATGTTAAACCATTCTTTACATAAGATTTTGCTTTTAGATTGAACTTCACAGCAGACTTCATCCAAATCCTACGAATCACTTCAGAATTCATGTATGTAGAAGAATCAAGATACGACGTCGGAAGTATCGTCGTAAGTTCCGCCGGAGGTGGCGTCGTCACTTGGGAATTGTTATTAATTTTTCAATTTAGACTTGTTTAGCAAACTCACCTGATAAAAGCTCGGTTGGTCATTCAGGATTTTCATCAGCAGCAAGGAATCGACTACAATAACATGTACGCTCTAGTGGCAAGACTTGAATCTATTTAATTGCTTCTAGCGTTTGCTTCTTATCAGAATTTCAAATTGTACCAAGTTGACATAAAGAGTGCATTCCTTTTACAAAATCGTCAAAGAAGAAGTATATGTCAGCCAACCTTGGGAATTCGGCAATCCCAATTATCCCAATTGCATGTATAAGTTGAACAAAGCACTCTATGGCCTTCATCAAGCCCCGAGACCTTGGTATGAAACGTTATCTACCTACATTTTAGGACAATGGTTTTACACGTGGTCAGGTTGACAAAGAGATTCGTTATTTGTTCAAGTGTAGGTGGACGACATTATCTTCGCATCCACAAATGATGCATTATGCAAGGATTTCGAGGGAATCATGAAGTCAAAGTTCGAGATGAGTGCTATAGGAGAATTGTCATTTTTCTTCGGCTTACGAATTCAACAATCAAAGGAAGGAATTTACATACATCAAACAAACTATGTGTGTGATATCTTGAGCCGGTTCAAGATGTCCGATTGTGCAGCTCTAGGAACTTCCATCGAAGCCAACCATGAAAAACTAGAATTAACTAAACTCTTTAAGTTCAAGATTTAATGAAAAGGACAATTGTATCACCACCGTGAAAGTTGAAAAGAATCATTATACAATGAGAGTGACAATTAAAACACTTAAAATGAGTCAGAGACCAGAGTCTCTGGACCGCCATCCAACGTTAAAATGGGTTAGAGACTGGAGTCTCTGAACCAGCCTCCAATGCTCAAGTCAGTGTAGGATTCAAAAGCATCGACATATGATGTGTATATGTATGTAAGCTTGTAAAGTGAGATTTGGGGAGGAAAAACACCTTGCATATGTTGAGGAAGGGACTTCTATTTATAGGAGTATGGTTGACTTAACCCTAATAGGCCACCTTCAACTGGGCCTTCCAAAATCGAGTTAAAATGGATTGGGCTTAACATACTATATTATATTTTGGGCTATTCGGGAGGGTACCTCTACAACTAGGTAACTGTATAATCTTATTTATGATCTTAATCTTATGTTATCTTATCTTTTTAACAGCCGTAAATTTTATTTCTGAGAAAACCGACCTAGCAAGATACCAGACCGTTTTGTTCAAAGTTATAGAAATTTTAAAATATTTATACCATATTTGTTATCCAACCAACATAGGATCGTAATCTTAATTTGAAGATCGTAAGGTAATATCGTAACCAGAATTAATAAATAAAAAATCATTTAAAGGGCTGTGTGACACTTAGTAAATTCTTGACTCACGTGATGCGACTTAGAATTGCTCTATATTAAGCTTGTGCCCCAACGATATTAGTTATTAAAGCGATTCAAGAAGAAGTTGCAAGGGTTGTATCCAAAAAAAAACAACTTTGCATTGATTACAAGATAAGTTTACAAAGGTGTTTTACAAGTACAAGAACTTGTGAGTTTGTTGTGTGATCTCCAAATGTGACCTTTATCACCTATTTATACTAGTACACTAGATCTAGATATATAATTCTCTATCTAGAGAATTCTATACATAATATCTTGATATTTGAATGCTGATTTTTATGGGCTGTTCTAGACCCTTTTGGCTTCCTTTAGGAGCAGGTTTTCTAGAAAATTCCATGGTCTAGATGATCCTTGATTTTTACAACACTTTTCCAACACATTTCTAGCCTTTTCAGGGTTGTTCTAGAACGTTCCAGGGCTGTTGTTCTATCCAGATTTGGGCGGCATTTTCCTGCGACTTCCAGCAGCTCCGAATGGTTTTGTAGGCTGATTTAGCACCTGTTCGAGGTACCAATCTGTTCCAGAAATGTCCGGACAACCCTAGACGCGTCTCTAGTGTTTCGGAAGCATCCGGAACTCGCGAGAAAAGTTTTTTATTTAACCGTATCATGACATATGTGACAAAATAAAGTATTAATATTTCTCGCTTTCCGTTTGCTTTTTAATTTGGTTTTTTATTCAACACCCTTTGTTCTTTGTTTTTTTGCTAAAAATGAGTAAATCGTATCCCTGACCAGTCTGCGACACTCATGCCACAAAGGCAACACACAGGAGGCGATCAACTCGCTGAGTGTTGGAAGCGAGTGACGGGGACACTGATGCGTGTGTGGTGGTATATATATTTTATGTATATTTTTCGTCCTTTTTACACTTTAGTCAAGTTTTAAATTTTTAACACACGATATTCTACTAACAGCAAACACACATATGGGCAAGTGCACCCATCGTGAGCGTTGTATAGTGTTGGTAAGATACCGAGGTCGTCCAAGGACACAAGAGCTTTTAATACCAGTTTATCCTTAACGTCTAATCAAATCAAAATTTTAGAAAAAAGTTTTTAAACTAGAAAATAAAAACTAAAAATGCTGAAAAATAAAAATAAAAATAAAAACAGATAGACAAGATGAATCACTTGGATCCGACTCACCTTTAGTGTAACCTTTGATTATTTTCGCACTTTTGCACTTTTTAAGAGATTATCTTAGTTATAATAGTAGGCCCCTCTTTTGAAGGTGACGTTACCCTCAACCCAGTAGTTTGAGTCAGCAAGGATACAATCCTAAAGAGTTGGATTATTGAAAGATAATTAATTAAGTTATTAATGCATAATGTGGTAGGCCCCTCTTTTGAAGGTGACGTTACCCTCGGCTAAGTAGTTTGAGTCAGCATGGATACAATCCTAAATAGCCGAGTTAAAGTTTTAATAGTAGTTTATATATGAGGGGGTCAAGGAGTTCGAACCCCCGCCATCCAATACCAGTGGGTATTGAAGGAGGTCCTACTAAACTTGACCCAGGTCCTTGCAGGATCTATACACTGAACAAGGCAAGACTCTTACCAAACCATTCCCTTAACCCCCGACCAGGTAGCCAACATATCTCCATATAGACCGTGGAGATATGAATGGTGAAAATCTTTTATTTTATATAGACAGTAAATAATGCCAAGACACCACGGACAAATGATAAGGAAGATTCACCTTCAACATAAGAAACTAGTTATTAAAGTCATTAATACATAACCAAATAAAAAGTGCGAAAAGATTAAAAATAAAAAGTATTACACTAAACACTTGTCTTCACCAAGTGATGTAAGAGACTTAGGCAAACATGGCATTTGATTGTCAAGAACTCTTACGATCAATCTTGGATCCCGAGACTACTCACGCACTCTATGATGGATGATGGTGGTGGATGTGGGTTGTGATGGTGGTGGTGGGTGGGTGAAGTGTGAGAGAGGTGGTTTGCCAAGGGATGGTTTGCAAGTGAGCCAAGCACCCCTATTTATAGCCTGCACAGAAGCCTGGACACGGCCCTGTGTCCATTGGGCACGGCCCCGTGTCCACCCATCTTCTCTTTCTTCATTAAATGCAGTTTGTCTACATTAGTTGACCACGCCCCCCGTGTCCGCTGGGCACGACCCCGCGTGCAGAAGCGTATCTATACTATCAAGATTTGCCTAGATTTTGCGAATCTTTGCGATGACCACGGCCCCGTGTCCACTGGGCACGCCCCCGTGTTCAGCTTTCTGTTCTCTTGTTTTTGCTTTGGAAGATGTTGTCGGGGGGTCGGGCATGCCACGTTTATTTCTTTTCTTGTATTATTGTTAGATTTAGCTGCATTTTTGCTTCTTTTGTCCATTTAAGCTTTCTTATCCCTGAAAATACAAAAGGAAGACAAAAACACACTTTTTCCAACATTAGTACTAAAAATGGTTAGTTTTATGCCACATTTGATGTAATTTATATGTTGCATTTTGCACACATCAAATACCCCCACACTTGAATTTTTGCTTGTCCTCAAGCAAAACTCTTTATAATGTGGCTTACACTCCCCAATGGAACGGGTAGAAGAGAAGGGTTTTGGGCTTGTCATAGAGTGTCGGGATTCCAAGATTCTTTATTTGGTTTTATTTTTATTTTATTTACAATCCTATTCGTCATGATTTATTTAGAACATTACATAAGATAAATTACTTATTAGGGCATAACATGCCTCTTTAAAATTCCATTTATATACAAGTTCACATACCTCACGGGGGATCACTCAACACTCGGCCGAATGTGTATTTTTGTGAAGCAATCGAGAGCGGCATGTAACTTGCTCCAACCATAAGCTTGCCAAGCAATCAATCCTCCTCCTTTTTAACTATAAACCTTTGTAAATATCAAGAGGACTTTTAGGGGAAGGGTTAGGCTTGGGTTAAAGGTAGGTGGTTGGGTTAGTGGTTAGTAGAAAAGGGCGAAAGGCGTAAAAAGCGTCGGTTTTCGTAAGACTTTTTATTTTTGTAACTTTTTATTTTAATGAAGCAAATCTTCAAACAAAGTTCTTTTTTATGAACTTGTTTGTTTTATTTCTTGGCTTCATTATTCTTCAAATGTTTTTTTTATGAGGAAGTCACATGAAAAACCGAGCTTTGTTACTAAAATAAAGGGTTTTGGTGGGTAAAAAGGGTGTTTGTTTTGGGTTAAGAAATGAAAAGGTTTAGGATCAAAGGGGTTAACTAGGGGGGATTTTGGGTAGGTGGTAAAAAAAAGAAAAATAATGGTGTTGAAATAAAAAAGGTTAGTCCTAATGCCTCCATCATTTACTTATTTGGGTTTAAGTTGGTAAGGACCGGGAATGTATCGTCATGGCAAGTTCTAGAGTTGTAAGTAACAAGCGGCTATTCACACAAGAAACGAAAAATTAGCATTTAGTTTAAAGATGTGTATTTGTATGCTCAATAAAGGCTCAAAACTCACTTTTTGTGGGAATGAGTTTTTATGTGATCAAGTATATATAATCAAATTTTAACTAGATTTGTCATGCCGTTTCATAATTTTCTTATGTTGTTTCTTTTTTTATCACGACGCTATCGGTTATAAATTTGTAAAAATATAACCTTTTTAGAACTTGTAATTCCCAAATTAAACCAAGACAAGTAAAAAAATTGAAAAGTTTTTGAAAACATTTGGGGTGTTTAGCGGTTCCAATAGAGTTTTGTGTAAGGCTTGTAATTAGGACTTGCAAAATTCAAGGTTTTAGCATCCCCCCCCCACACACACACACACTTAAATTACACATTGTCCTCAAGGTGTCTCAAAAATAAGTTTTTAGGTTGATTGAATGTGTAAAAGTGTGTTTAAAAACAATTTTTTATGTTACTGGGCATCTGGACACGGGCCCGTGGTGTCCGGGCACGGCCCCGTGTTCAGGTTGCCAGTAACAGAAATCATTAAAAAGAAACAGAAGCCTGGGCACGGGGGCGTGTTCAGCGAACACGCCCCGTGTCCAGTTACCTGAACTGGGCGATCCTCTACAGATGGTTCAGCACGGATCCATGTTGGCGGGACACAGCCCGTGCCGAACTTGCTGTAATGAAGAAAGTTTGACAGGAGGCTCTGTTTTTGTGCATGGGGCGCTGGTTCAAATTTCCCTTGGTATCCTTCACCATCCCGAGTGTGTTTTATTCCTGAAAATTAAAACTAAACTAGAAAACATAAAAAATTAATCTAAACTAAACTAAGGATAGTTCTGCGGAATGCCTCCGTGGTGCGCCACGTTTATAAGGGTCCTTGGCTAGACCCAAAGCCAGCATAGGTTACCCAAGTGGGATGTTTTGCATCCCATGTTGCACCGTCGGAGAGCATCATCCAAACTTGAGTTTATGACCTTCATCTAATTGACCGGGTCATCGTCTTCTACTCTCTTATCAACTCCAAACTTCATTTCCTTGTCCCCAACCCTCAATGTTAGTGTTCCACCATTCATGTCTACCACTGTGTGGGCCGTAGCTAGGAATGGCCTCCCTAAGATGAGTGGTACTTCGGTATCTTCCTCCATATCTAGTATGACAAAGTCGGCCGGGAAGACAAATTCTCCGACTTTAAACAATAGATTTTCGGCGACACCTTGTGGATATTTAAAGGACCTATCGGCGAGTTGTATGCTCATTTTTGTAGGGCTTGTTTTCCCTAGGCCGAGTCGGTCGAACATTGATGCGGGCATGAGGTTGATGCTAGCCCCAAGATCGGCTAGTGCATTGCGTATGGGTGATTCCCCAATCGAAAAAGGGATGGTGAAGCTTCCGGGATCGATCTTCTTTTGCGGGAGTTTGTTGAGTAGCAAGGCGGAGCATTCTTCACTTAAATTAACTAATTGCAATGATTCAATTTTCCTTTTGTTAGTGAGGAAGTCCCTCATAAATTTTGAATATTTAGGCATTTGGGTTAGGACTTCAACAAATGGAATATTAACATGCAATTATTTTAGTAAATTTACGAACTTTGTGAATTGCTCATTGGTCTTTTGGCGAATTAACCGAACGGGGTACGGAACCGGAGGATTCTTAGGAGGCTCTTGATTTGGTGTAGGAGCCGTCTCTTGTTGGGGCGTTGGTGGAGTTGTGGTTTGGCTAGATCGGCTCTTTTCAGCTAGAGGTAATGGAGCCTCCTCGGGACCCATGGTACGGTTTCTCAATGTGATGAGATGTACTTGCGCCTTTGGGTTGGTTTCGGTATTGCTTGGTAACACGCCTTGTGGTCTCTCGAAGATATTTTAAGCTAGTTGATTTATTTATTTTTCAATGTTTTGAATACTAGCTTGTTGATTTCTAAAATTCGATTCCATTTATTGAAATTGATCCGAGTTTTTCTTTTCGGTGTCGGAGATAAGGCAAGATACAGTATCTTCAAGCCTTTCTCGTCCCCCTTGTTGTTGAGAGAAATTTTGTGACTCGTTTCTTGGTTGTTGAAAGTTTGTTCGTTGGTTTAGACTTTGTTGGTTACTACTATTGCCGGGTTCTCTCCAACCAAGGGTAGGGTGGTTACGCCATCCTTGGTTGCAGGTACCCGTTGGGGGACCCGACGGCCTAAGTCTATTATCAATGTAGTTTACCGATTCTGTTTGATTATCTATTTCTTTCATACAACTCCAATTTTCATGTGCCCCACCACACCCCTCGCAAGCCATAACCGAAGCCGTTTTTGCCATTTCTAACTTTTTGATTTTTGAAGAAAAGGCTTCGATTTGGGCTTGCAAGGAGGTGCTTTCATCAACCTTATGGGCGCCCGGGGCAATAGATTTTGTGCCTCGGGGAGTGTGCCATTGAAAATTGGTTTGAGCAATTTCCTCAATTTGATTATAAATTTCATTTGGGCGGCGATTACCTAAAAGTCCCCCAGAGCTAGAGTCGAGTGTTTGTCTTGTGTGTGGCAAAAACCCATTATAGAAAGTGGATACTTGTTGCCACACCGCAAGACCATGATGAGGACACTTTCTTAGTAGCTCCTTGAACCTTTCCCAAGTTTCATATAAGGATTCCCCGTCCTCTTGTAAATATGTGTTAATTTCAGTCATTAATTTAGCCGTTTTAGCAGGAGGGAAATACTTATATAGAAACTTTTGGGCTAGTTCATCCCAGGTGTTTACCGAGCCAACTGGGAGGGTATTTAGCCAAGCCTTAGCTCGGTCCTTTAGTGAAAATGGAAACATTCGAAGGCGGATGGCGTCATTTGATGCTCCATTGATCCGAAAAGTATCACATATTTCCAAGAAGTTAGTAATATGTAAATGGGGATCTTCGTCCGCAAGCCCATGGAAGGTTGCGGAGTTTTGGAGCATTTGTATCAAATGCGACCGAAGTTCGAAGTTGTTGGCCTCGACATTCGGTGCATTGATAGCGGCGCCGAGATTACCTACGGTGGTTCGTAGGTAATCCATGAGGGTACGTTGATCCGCCATTGGAAGTGGGTCCCCCGAAACTTTCTCCTGGTTTTTAGCTAAGTCTTTTTCTTAGAAAGCGTTCGGGTTCGTCTAGAGGTTCTTTTATATCTCTACTAGAACTGGAGCTCATACACTGCGTAGAAAGTTCAGATGTGGCTCCTGGGTTCCAAGTCCTGCAATAAAAACAAAAAAAGAACGTTGGTCAGAAGTTTCACCACGGCCCCGTGTTCAGCTGAACACGGCCCGTGGTCGGAGACACAGTAGTTGTTTTTCGGATCCCTGTTACTAGGGAGCTCGACACGGCCCCGTGTTGCACCGACACGGCCCCGTGTTCAACTCTCTGTAACTCGGAAAATAAAAACTGCCAGTAACAATGTTGGGCACGGCCCGTGTCCGACCAGGCACGGCCCGTGTCCGACCAGGCACGGCCCGTGCTGAGCTCTGCAGAAACAGAAAATTTACGAAAAAAATCCTAAAAAAAACAGAAAAATAAGAAAAACGATTAGGCCGTTGATTCCTAACTTTCTTAAAATCCTTGTGTCCCCGGCAACGGCGCCAAAAACTTGGTGCGTGTGTGGTGGTATATATATTTTATGTATATTTTTCGCTCTTTTTACACTTTGGTCAAGTTTTAAATTTATAAAACACGATATTCTACTAACACCAAAAATACATATGGGCAAGTGCACCCATCGTGAGCGTAATATAGTGTTGGTAAGATACCGAGGTCGTCCAAGGACACAAGAGCTTTTAATACCGGTTTATCCTCAACGTCTAATCAAATCAAAATTTTAGAAAAAGGTTTTAAACAAGAAAATAAAAACTGAAAAATAAAAATAAAAATAAAAACAGATAGACAAGATGAATCACTTGGATCCGACTCGCCTTTATTGTAACCTTTGATTATTTTCGCACTTTTGCACTTTTGCACTTGGATCCGACACGGCCCCTCTTTTGAAGGTGACGTTACCCTCAACCCAGTAGTTTGAGTCATCAAAGATACAATCCTAAAGGGTTGGATTATTGAAAGATAATTAATTAAATTATTAATGCATAATGTGGTAGGCCCCTCTTTTGAAAGTGACGTTACCCTCGGCTAAGTAGTTTGATTCAGCAGGGATACAATCCTAAATAGCCGGGTTAAAGTTTTAATAGTAGTTTACATATGAGGGGGTCAAGGAGTTCGAACCCCCGCCATCCAATACCAGTGGGTATTGAAGGATGTCCTACTAAAATTGACCCAGGTCCTTGCAGAATCTATACACTGAACAAAGGAAGACTCTTACCAAACCACTCCCTTAACCCCCGACCAGGTAGCCAACATATCTCCATATAGACCGTGGAGATATGAATGGTGAAAATCTTTCATTTTATAGAGACAGTAAAATAATGCCAAGACACCACGGACAAATGATAAGGAAGATTCACCTTCAACATAAGAAACTAGTTATTAAATTCATTAATACATAACCAAATAAAAAGTGCGAAAAGATTAAAAATAAAAAGTATTACACTAAACACTTGTCTTCACCAAGTGATTGTAAAAAATAATACACACCCACCACGGCCCCGTGTCCGCTGGGCATGCCCCTGTGGTGGGTGATAGAAGCTTCTACAACTTTGTCTTTTCTGCAGACACTTGGGCACGCCCCTGTACTCAGTGAGCACGGGGCGTGTTCAGCCTTCTGTTCTCTTGGTTTTGCTTGGGAAGATGTTGTCGGGGGGTCGGGCATGCCACGTTTATTCCTTTTCTTGTATTATTGTTAGATCTAGCTGCATTTTTGCTTCTTTTGTCCATTTAAGCTCTTTTAACCCTGAAAATACAAAAGGAAGACAAAAACACACCTTTTCCAACATTAGTACTAAAAAATGGTTAGTTTTATGCCACATTTGATGTAATTTATATGTTGCATTTTGCACACATCAACACCTAGCTCAGTTTGTTTCTATCTTAATTAACTAGTTCTAATTCCCGTGAATTTCACGGAACAGAACAACATTATGTTGTGAAAATATAAAACATACTTCTTATAAATTAACAACTTTAAAATACTACTTGAATCACTATTTTTTAATAAAAATATCTATATTTAAAAGTTGTTGATGAACATACTAATCCTACAACATAATAAGTTAGTAAAACAAAAATAAAAATATCTATATTTAAAATAAAGAAACTAAAATAATCCCTGTTAATCAAATGCTCAAAATAGTTTGACATGCGGATCAACAACATTACACACAAATGGGCCATGCCACATAATACATAGCATTATACCTATTGAATTTTTTCCTCAATTTCATATTCACCTTTGACAGTTTTAATTGATTCTGTCAGTTTAACCTCTACTTGCTATGCTTAGTTATTCCAATATATCATTCAGCCAAAATCGCTGCCACATAGAGATCTGATCCTTGTTATATAGTTTTCTTTTTAATTCATCCATAAAACCTTTCGGTGTCTATTCCTTCTTCATGATGTTCTTTCCTGTTGATTATCATGTCTCCACACCAACATATTTGTCACATTATCAATCCTAAATTTTAATCTTTTCTTCATACCTAATATCATTCTATCATTAGTGTTATGTACTTGTTAGAGGTTAAAAAATAGGCGTGTTGTTCGGGTTGGATAACGGTCTAAATGGGTAATGTTAAGACATAGTCAAAAGGGTGATTGGCTGACTTCTTTTAAACACTTATTTTTTTACATCTTTTACGGAAAAATAAACAAGAATTGTATATAATTAATGTGCCATTCTGACCCATTTCACTTTTAACTAATTAAACAGTAATCTCCAAATCTCTTTTTGAAATTACACATGCATCTTAATCATTATTTGTGCATATCAAGTTGTGCTGAGTGCAAACACTATTTATCAATAATTGTCTGTTTTTTTAATAAAATGTTTTATGAGGTTTATTATATATAATAAGACTTGGGACGACTTTCAACCCATTTAATCATATTCCATCCAAGGTTTATTTTTCAATGTACCTATTTGACTTGTTAGAGATAATACATAACCCGAAGTGACTCGTTCAAAAGAAAATGGTCGAGATCACCACCTATTGACTATACTTCCATTGTAATGAGGGATAAAAGTGTACCATGTTGCAAGATGTAACTGGTGGCTGCATTGCCAAATACACCAGCTAGGACTCCCACGGTATTAGACAAACCAAGCAACAACCCCTATTATTTAATATAAAAAACATAAAGATCAACAAATTTCAACCATTTGTTGCTTGCTATAAAGCACGGGGACGGCTAGGACCATTGAGTACCCGTCTCGGGGACGGTTAGGGGACGGAGACGGCATGGGGACGTCCCCCAAACGTTTCCGGGAAATTGGGGACGGCAGCGAGATGTTTCCGGGATTGTGATTTGTGGGGACGGCAGTTCGACGTTTCGGGGACGTATCCTATTTTATTTAGAGTTTAAACTTTCACCAAACTTTGAAGTTCAGATGTGTTATGGATCTGCGATGTAAACTTGAACGAGATTTCCACTTTGACTGACCGGTGACGTATTTTCGAACGACAATTGAATTATCATGTGATGGTTTATTATGATATGTTAAAATAAGTATGTTCAAAATTAGTAAGTTGAAAGTTCTTTGGGTGAATGCAAGTTTGTCGCTTGAATAGATATGTTAAAATGACAAATGATGATTTATGATTTTGGACTTTGTGTAATATATTTTTATTATTTTATATTTTATTTTGTCGTACCTTTGCTGTACCCGTATCTAGGATTTTTATGTTTTGTCGTTTCCTATACCTGTATCGTCCCCGTACTCCAGTCCCGTACCCGTTTCTGTGCTACATAGGTTGCTTGTATCAATTAAGGTAGAGCCAGTCTAGATGCTCAAAGGGTATCGAGGGGCAATATCATGATGATTCTTACTCAAGCCAGACTGTAAAAATCCAAAGTTGGTTAAATGGATTAAATGACTCTGAATTTACAGAATTTATAACCGACCCAAACATTATGTTTTTTCAATATTTAGAATAAGAATATAGCTTAATTATTGGGAATTTCATAATTTAATTAGAATCATTAAAATAATTAAGCACAAACCTGACTACATGCCATGCAAAAAACAACTATTGCAGGAGAGTCAACATGGATAAATTGAGATAAAGTAATCCAATTAACTGCTTTACCTGAGGTTTTTTAGAGTAAAAGGGATAAATATCACCAGAAATAAAAGCTACAATCAAATAAAATATTAAATCTTTGATACATTTTCCAGACATTAAATCTTTAAATTTCTGTTTTTTATCATGAAGTAAATCATGTATTTAAACAGAATCATAAGTTTATTTTCTTAAATTTATTTTGAATATATTTAAAGTATTACACCTAATTTTTGGTTTAATGCTTAACATCGTAAAAGAGTAATCGATAGGCAAAACTAACCTTTTTACCAGTGACGGGTGGTCCGTTGGACAACCTTTAAATGGTTTAAAAAGATTAAAATTCCATGTTTTACTTGGTTATTTGCTTGAACTTAGTAACTAAGAGTGTTCGTGTGTTTTGCAGGTAAATCGCTTAATTCGGTTAAATTGGAACGCATAGGCTACGGTTGGAAATTAAATGGCATCGTGATTTTGAGGTTCAAAGAATACAAGATAGACATCACACCACATCAATTGCCAATCTTAATTAAATCATCATCCACTTGAGAATATTGGCAGATATATTCACGTGACTATTTGGGTAAAACAAAAGACATCACATGATCATCTCATCATCAACATCACATACGGTTTGGATTTTTATTATTGGGCCGCCAACATGTGAAGGTGGCTTGGGCGGCACATAGTTGGGCTGCCATATGTTGACATCATCATCAATTGAAAAGAAAAGCAACATAATTGGCAGCACTCTTTCACGAGAATATTAATTAGAGCACATGCTTTGGGGCTTTGTTTAGTCAACAACAACAAGGGTCTCATCAAATTATTATACATCATCATCCATCAGCAAACATATATACATATGCATGTGGACTTTCTTCATTGGGCCGCCAACACAACACATGTGGGCCGTATATGATTAGTTTGGCGGCACATGGGCTTCGGTTTCAAGAGTAGTCATAAACACTTGTGGGCGGCAACATCAAAAGAGGAACAGAGGACAAAAAAATATTTATTCCACAACATAATCATCATCAATCACGTGATCACAGAGGTGAGAAGACACAAGTCAACTACATCATCTCAATTAATGTGTATGCCATATGTTGATTTTGTTTGGACGACACATGCAAAGAACATGGGCTGACATGAAGGACTAGAAGGAGGTGGGCGGCACATGTGAAGAAGAGGCACATGCAAGTCAGAGCTCCACCGTAATTTACGGTGGGACCGTAAATTACGGTGGCCATGAAAAGTGCACAAGTCTCCACCGTAAATCAGTCTATTCGTACCGTAACATTTTCAAGATCACCGTAATTTACGGTATGACCGTAAATTACGGTGGACACGACGAGGAAACTTGTAACCTCTCATTAAAATCGGTTTGATGGTGTCTTTTGGGGTGTTCTCATCATTGGACGGTTTTGGGACTCACTAGGGGCGAATTTTGGCTGTCTTGATTGGTTCTAAACAATTCCTAACATTCGGTTTGTGTTTTTGATTTGTATGAACATTGAATTGCTTGTTATGATGATTCACCAAGCTATGTGTGGCTAAACCTTTCGGTGATCATCTTAGGTGAATGTTTCTCTTGAACTTTTGTGTGTTTATTTCCGAATTTCTAGAATGATAACTTGCGTTGCTTGAATATCATGGTGTATGTTTAATTGCTTGTAACTTGTTGATTGATATTGCAATTTCTAGTCTCAATCGTACGTTCTTGGTGCCGTTGGCAATCGAGATATCACGGGAAGGGTTAGGGTTGGTTATTGATTAATTGATCATCGGGAAACAACCTCGCATTTATAAATCCGAGTACTTTGTTCCCTTTTATCACTTCGATTATTCATACACGAGTTATGTCTATGTAACTCTTTCTAGTTGGAATTGCACACAATTGTTTAAAGAAACTGAAACCTAAGGTGATCATTGTTCTCTCCTAATCTGTTTTAAAACCTACATTTGATTTCCCATTAGTTTAATTTAGTTTTCTAAAACAACAATCCAAAGTATTGATCTTTAATTTCTGCAAATTAGGATAATTGTAGTATAATTGCAAGGCTATATAATTGACATATTTTCCACATACTTCCTGAGTTCGATACCCTATTACCGCTATCTATAGTTGTATTTGGGATTAAATTTGCGTGACCCACGACAATCACGTCAAATTTTGGCGCCGTTGCCGGGGAGTAGTGCGCAACGTGTGTTAATTTAGTAGTTTTGTTTTGTTATTTTCGGGTTTACGCTGGTTGTGTTTAGTGTGCAGGTACTTCGAGTGTATGCATACTAGGGGCTCACACAAGTCATCACCGCTATCGTTTGATCCGGAAATTGAAAGAACGTTGAGGCAAAACAGAGTTTTGGTACGAGAAAACAAAATTGTTGGTTCACCTACTTCACCCATCACACCAAGAAACATCATGGACGAAACACAAATACCACCCACAACGGGTCAAACGACCTCAACTTTTATACCTACTTCCACACAACCAGCACCAAACACCACTATTCCAAACATCACCACAATTCCTACTCCACTTCATGATACTACACCAACCAATACCAACACCACACAACCGAACACTACTCAAGTCGAACCCAGTCTTACCTTTAGCCCATCTGCCACAATCCCACCATTATCACACTTCTTTCCTCCATCTACAGGTCAATCATCTTCTCATTATTCAATACCACCAAATACAACCATTGTCCATACTACCTCTACGTTTAGGCCATCAAACCAGTCGGGTTTTCAATACTCGACCATTCCATTTGGGCAAACTTCGGGTATAGGGGGAGATGGATATGAGGAAGAATACGAAGATTTTGAGGGCTATGATGAAGATGGGTACGCTTATGAAGGTTATGGTGATCAAGGAGAGTTCGGGTATGTGCAAAGTCAATCTCAAGGAATGTCAAATGTTGGTGGGATGTCGCAACAACAACTCATACCGCAACATATTCGGCCAAGACCACAAGGGCCACCAATGCAACGCCCTATCCCATTGCAACAAGTTCGGCCACAACATGTACAACCAAATGTTCAACAATTCCAAAGACCAATTCAACGCCCACCAATGCCGCAACAGCAATTTCAACAACCAAATGCACCACAAGGGCATGTACCAAGGCCAATGGGTCCTATTCGCCCAAGGGGTAGGTTTGGTGTACCAAGGAGACACCTTAGAGAAAATGTGAGGGGCATTGAAGCACATTTTCGGCCGGTAATCACTCAAAACCCTTCACCGGTAGTTATTCCTCACAATGATCAAGGGAGAACATTTGAAGTGAGGACCAACTCTTTGCAAAGTTTACCAAAATACAAAGGGTTGGCAACGGAGGAGCCTTACTTTCATTTAGAGGCTTATGACTCGATTTGTAACACTCTTGGGAGTCAAGGTTTCTCGGCTGATGACATCAAATTGGTATTATTCCAATTTTCTTTGGAAGATAAGGCAAAGAAGTGGTTCTACACTTTGCCTTCGGCATCTATTTACACTTGGGGGGAAATGCAACAAACTTTCTTAGACGAATTTTATACCGCCCAAAAGACCAATGATGCTAGGAAAGGGTTGAGAAGTTTCCAACAACAACAAGGCGAAATGTTCCATGAAGCCTTCGAGCGCTTAAACATGATGATTAAAAATTGTCCACACCATGGGATTGAGCTTTGGGAGTTGATGAACGCCTTCCACGAGGGGTTGAGTGCCGAGGATGCACGTGATCTAATGTCCATCACAAATGGGACTTTTGGCACAAATTATGAAGATGAGGATTGGGAGTTCTTGGAACAAATGGCCATTACCTCAAAGAGGAAAGCTCAAGCATCAAGGAGAGCACGACTGGCTGTCACGAGATCGCAAGTTCATGCAGTTGACGATGGTAATGTTCAAACTACTAATCAAATTTATGATGTTTGTGCATTGTGTAATGAAATAGGTCATGCGGCTGAAAATTGCCAAGGAGGTGATGGGCAATACGAAGAGGTTCATGCTGTTCAAGGTCAAGGAGGGGGTGGTAGAAATTACAACAATATGAATTCTAACACTTACCACCCCGGGTTGAGGAACCACCCAAATTTTCGGTATGGGAACCCTTCAAATCAAGCTAACCCGAATTTCCAAGGAAACCAAGGATTTCAAAGGCAATATCAAACGGGTCAAAGCTCTTCGGGTGGAAACGAAGTAATGGAGATGTTGAAGGCGATGCAAAGTGAAATGCAACGAATGAACCAACATGATGAGGTTCGGATGCAAAAGGACGAGGTTCGTGACAAAAGCATCCAATCGTTGACCACTCAAATGGGTCAACTTGCAAGTGACGTGGCGATATTGAAGAAAGCAAAAGGTTAATTACCAAGTGACACGGTGACAAATCCCAAGAACACAAAAAGCATTAACATCAATGTGGTAAGCACCGTTCCAAATACTAAATTTAATGAAACATTGCTAACTTCTTCGTATCAAGTGAACGCAGGTTTGAAAAAAGATGACGAAGTCGAGAATGATAAAGAGTGTGAAGCGCCAATCGTGCCTATCCGTGTGGGAAAATTAAAAATCCCTCACGCATTGTTGGACTACGGGGCAAGCATGAGTGTGCTACCAAGCGATTTATACGATATGTACGACTTTGGTCCACTTGAAGGTATAGACACCATGGTGAGCTTGGCGGATGGAAGTTGGAGGCGTCCACGGGGAATGGTTAGGAATGTTAAGATTCAGTTGGGAGAATTTGAATACCCGGTGGATTTTCTAGTTTTGGACTATGCTTCTACCAACATGGCATCACAACAAAGGGTGATTTTAGGTCGACCGTTTCTCTATACGGCAAATGCTCAAATTGATTGTAGAGAAGGAATTATTACCATGACCGAAAGGAACCGTAAGTTGTCATTTGATGTTCAGACTAAGATGATTAGTTATGATTTTGTTGTGGCGAAGGATAGCGGGTTTAGTGAAAAGGTGTTACCACGAATGAGAAAAAAGCACCCACCGGACCGTGAAGAAACATATATGGGTGCGAGCAAGAGTGTATTTGATTACCCACCGAGTCAAAACAAGATAGATGCAGTTTGCTCAATGGCACAAGGAAGTGATGGAAGTGGCAGTAACCGATTCTTTGAGCCACCATAAATGGGGGTGGCTCGGTCTGGCTGAAGACTCAAAACTTAGCGCTGCTCGGGAGGCAACCCGGGGTTTTATAGTGATCTTGTTGTTTTTATCTTTCTATGTTTCAGGGCCATGACGACATTCAAGTGTGGGGAAGATGTACGGATATTTGGGTGAAGGTGGTGATAGAAAGTCGGATTATCTACAACATCTGTTGTGGCAAACTTCACCAGGTCAATGTACTTTTTCCTTAGACTTGTCATGTTCTTTAGCTTTGAAATATTGTTAGTTTATTAGTTTGCTTTTGTTTATAAAAAAAAATGAAAAATCCAAAAAGAAATTTGGGATTTGAGAGTATTAGCGAAAGCTAATGTTTTTGGTTAGAAGCGATCTTTCCCTCAAAACCATACATTGGGACAATGTATCCCAAGTGTGGGGATGGGGGGAAATTTTTGAGAGTTCTAAAATTTTTTTTAAATCCAAGCGAAAATTGTTAAAATTTGAAAACTTGATATTGTGCCACTTGACACACCGACACCCATTCCTAGTCTTTTCTTGGTGAGGATTTGAGCCACACATGATTGTTATTGATATTTCATTGTTTGAGTGGCGGTGTGTGTTGTGTGTTAATAGAACTTGTGTGTGAATACTTGTTAAATCCTAGAATTAGCATGCTTTTGAAAATGATAGGGGGACTTTTAGGAAGCCTCGTCTAGATGTGTGAGAGTGTGGGATTGGTGGGTTGGACCTCATACGTTACATATATGAGCTTGGTATTGTGAGGGGTGGGGGTTTGGTCCTTAGAAAGCCATGTTGAGCCTTAGACCATTCGATTGTGACCCGAGCCTACTTCCTACAAAATTTTACCTTTTGAGATGACCTGGTTTAGGAGATTTAGTATGTAGTATTGATGTTCTTGTATATATTATTGAGTTTGATGTGTTATGAAAAAAAAAAAAAAAAGAAAGAAAAAAGAAAAGAAAAGAAAAAAAAAAGAGAAAAATATGAAAAATACAAAAAGAAGAAGTATTTAGTTGCAATAGAGTTGAGAATGTCAAGAAGCTTTGTATATATTTTTTGGTGTTTGCTTCGTAGTAGTAGACATAAAAAAAAAACCGGGTCAAATCAATTAGCTCTTTCATATGTATTCCACCATTTTTCTACCTTTACACCTAGCCCCGTTGCAACCCGCAAGTCCCTTTGATGCTAAAGCATGTTAGATATTTGTTAGGAGGAAACTTGATTTGTATACAAGCTTATTGTCGCGCACACACACACACGCATTGAGTGGTTTAGCATTATGTGCTAATATTTCTTGTCACCGAGAGATTTCTGTGAAGGGTGTGTCTTGTGGTATGATTGAAAGTTAGTAAAAGGACGGCACATTTAGCTTGGTTTGCATGTTTGATCGCTTTGGTTTTGAAATAGTTTTTGAATGGGTTGCTTGGGACAAGCAACGGGTAAGTGTGGGGATGAGCAAAACAGTTAAGAGAATAATTATAAAGAGGGGAAAGATCGTTACCTTCTTCTTACCATTGCCGCTTGGCTTTTCTTTTCCCTGGATAGCCATATTCATTAACTCCGTTCCACCCTAAATCGCTGCTTCTTACCATCATCAAGCTAGTGATTCTTATAGAGTGCTCTGTGGTCGCAAGTCTCAACAGCCAGATGTTAACTATAAGAAGGTTTTAACACCAGCAAGCTCCATATGTCCTATATTGTTTTAAACCAACAAAAAGCTCAAAAGTTTTATGTTTACATCAGCCAAACCAATATGTTAAACATGGTAGTTATAATTACTAACCCAAATGGACTCAACAACAATATTTATTGGATTCAAAAATTTGGTTGAAAGAAGACAAAGATTGTTGCCAACTATCTCTTTTTCTCCCAATCTCCATTTCGAAGCCTTGAATTTGCTTAAAAGGGAAGGAAGAAAAATCTAGAGGACATCTTCAGACTAATTCAAATAGTAGGTCTAATAAATTGTCTATTACAATCTTGTTTTTCTGAACTCAAAATAAAAAAAAAAATCGCAAATATGAGTAAAATGGAAGGTTTGGAATTACAATTTGGTTTAGATGGGTTTGAAATTCAGGATGCAGTGCAAAAAGTTTTGAGAATCTGTATGCAGTACCATAAAATCATTTTTAACATCAGTCTAACTCCATTTAGGTTGGTATCAATATAAAGAGCTCATTGTGCCATTATGAGTTGCAACAACAGTTAAGAACAAAATTCTAACAAATCTAAGAACAAACATCGATTGATCGAGGTCCAAGATTCTTGGATTTGAAGAACCCATAAAATTAAATAAAAAATAACAGAAACGTAAACATGATTTAAAAAACTCACGAGTAGCAAAGTAGTTCTATTCGTGAGTTCTTCATCAGACCATGAGTTTTTCCTATGATGGAATTATGTATTCTTTTTACCTTTGCTCAACTTTATTTATATTAACTATGACTTCACAAAATCTCCCCCCTTCGATCATGACATAAGCTTGAATTATAAAAACAGTAAGGTTTGCACCCATTAGGCCTTTCAGCCCCTTCTACCACAGGCAGGTAACCAAACTTATTTTAATATAATCTTAACTCCATTTAGATCGGTATTAATATAAAGTGCTCATTGTAACACCAATTAGATCCCACAATATAAAACTACTTGTAAAAATCATTCAAACTTCATTGAAATATATTAAAACATTAGTTTTTGAGTTAACTGCCATTTTCGTCCATGTGATTTGTTCACTTTTGCCATTTCAGACCAATTTTCAAAAATGCATCAGTTTCCTCCCCGACATGACATACTGAAAACTTGTCACTTCAGTCCAAAAATTAAAATTCAGTTAAGTCAGACAGGTTAAATGAATGGTATTATTATCAATTCATAAAATAAGGTGAAAATATAAGATATATGAATTGACAATAATACCTTTCATTTAACATGTCTGACTTAACTGGGTTTAAATTGTTGGACTGAAGTGGCACGTTTCCAGTATGTCAGGGAGGAAACTGGTGAATTTTAAAAAATTGGTCTGAAATGGCAAAAGTGAACAAACCACAAGGACGAAAATGACAGTTAACTCTTAGTTTTTTTAAAGTATATCCAATAAAAACATAGACTTGCCTTTGTTGCTGCATAACTATCCGGATATCGTCAATAAGAGTAGACTACAAGTATCAAGGATTCCGCACATTCCAAGTCGCAATGAAACAAAAATTGACAAATATACTTACCCTATAAACATGGTTGAAGCATTTCATTGAGCACTTTGTATGCATCTTGAAACCTCTCACCCTTAAACAACATGACAAAAAGCAAAACATAATACATGTAGTACAACAATAAAACATGAAATTAAAACCTAAAGATTTTTTTTAAAAAAAAAAAAGCTTCTTGTAACCTGAAACATATGGTGAACTATGAACACTGGAAAGTGATGTGTGCACTTCTGATTGCCATACAAGTCCACGATTTCCACCCACGTCTTTAGTAATTGTTATGTATTTCCTATTTTCTAGTAAGTTAGTGGTGGATAGGCTAAGTAGTGGGTAGTTTTTATTTGTTTCAGTTTTCATTGTAAGGCTATATAATATCTCTTGTTATTTGCATTTGGGATATGAATGAAGAATATGTTCTAAGTTTCTCTCTAATTTCTTCTATGGCTTCTCTCTATTTTCTTTGGCC
Organism: Helianthus tuberosus; assembly: GCA_030545235.1. Lineage (NCBI taxonomy): Eukaryota > Viridiplantae > Streptophyta > Magnoliopsida > Asterales > Asteraceae > Helianthus > Helianthus tuberosus. Next base: position 163,439,120 of record CM060358.1, read on the forward strand.
CACTAATTAAGTAAGATACTTAACAGAAAGTCTCAATATAATGTATCAGTCAAGTGTTAATTTATTTATATTTTTCTATTTCTTTATATTATTATAATTTTGTGAAATGACCTTTGCAACAATTGTTCATGCTATGGACCAATGTAAAAAGGCAGTATGTTGTTTTTCAAGAATGAAAAAGATATAGAAATCTGTTTTATTTCAGCAAAATCAAGAAGCTTTCGTCACCCAATACACCAATTTTGTAACTAAAACTAAAAACATTAAAAAAGACATTACTGTTTATTCATTAACAACATTAGACATAAAACATAACATAAAAAATTAAAGATTTAATTAGTACCTTGTTGATGAAGCCATTAGATCAGCAGGAAAGATCTATGCTCGAAGACGACGATAAAACCCTAGATATGGAATATATCCAGATCAGAAAAATGATACAAAATCAATAATAAATTTTATATATTGTACCAATCCAGATCACACCTGATGTATTGACAATGTTGTAGCGACACAAATAGGAATCCAATGATTAATGGCGAGAAGAAACAGACCGGATGATTATATCGAACGATTCACAAATCAAAACTTGTTTTTTTCGTTGTTTTAGTCTGTGTTGATCGTTTAACGTAAACAATAATTATTTTTAGTGTCTATGATAGGTTTTATAATTTATGGACGAACGAGCAAGCGCGTGAGGAACCGAACACTCCTAAAACGCCAATTCCGCGGGTACATCCTTTCGGTAAAGTTCAAGCATGATCATGCGCGATAATGTTTTGGTGTAATAAAACTTATTGTTTCCATCTGTAATTTATCACTGTAATAAATCGTTATGTCGGTTCGTCTGGGTTGTCAATCATCCCAGACATGTTTGATATTCTCTTTTAAAAAAATATATGGGACCTAATCATGCGAATTATTAAGTTATTCGATAATAACGGGATAGAGTGTTACAATTCAAATTTCTGGTTTACGTTTAACTCTGAATTTTGCGAGTAAACACAGGACAACATGTGTGTGGTTCAACGTTTTTACCTCTATTTTTTTTCCGTTTGATAGGTACATTGCAACGCGCGAATCCTAGATTGACTTAGTTATCAGGTAAGGGGTTGGTTAATGCTAGCTTTTAATTACTATAATGAAAAAGAAAACATCAACACGATACTAGCTTCATGAACCCATGATTGGGCTACGTGGGTATCTCTTGGGAATTTCGATAGTCTTCCCAAGGGAACGCATCGAACCCGCATGTGTATCTGGTGAACCTGATACGTGCATGTCACATCTCAAGCTCCACGTAACCTTGTAGAAACCTCAAACCTACGTCAGTGGCGGAACTAGAAGAAAAATTCAGGGGTATCCCGATTTTTTACCATACATTCATACAATTTAATTTATTTACCAAACATTCATACAATCAAATATATCATAACAACTAAAATTAGTCACTAAATCCTACCGTAAAATCCAATTTTGTCTCTTTGTGCTAGAATAGATTTGCTCTGACGGAACCAAACTTTTATGATTTGGGGGTCGTAATGCTTTACACACAATTATATTCATTTTTTTTAAATGTACTATGACCACTATAATAAAGTTAAGGTTAAGGTGCTACGGTAAGCTATATATTTGTACCAATCATTATTTGTTTGAGGTTTTTATAAGAGTTGATAAAAAAAATTATCTCTAGACTAAATTAAATGTAATAAATAGAAAATGTAATAAAGAAATTAAATAAAATAAAAACAATAGAAAAACAAAATAAATGCATACTTTTTAATACTAAATCAACAAGATTAGATGGATATGAATATTTATGCAATACAAAATGGAGCAATAAAAAATGGATAATTACACCAACAAAAGTAGAGTTTAATACATCTCAAATAAAGCCAATGATGTTAAGTATTCAAGACCCAAGCAACTTTTCAATAAAAAGCCCATCTAATAAGAAACATAAGCCACACGCTTTTCTTTTATCTGTTCATCTTCATCATCTAACCTAATAACATCACACGTAAGCTGCCGTCATAGTGTCAACCCATCAGAGAAGAAAATTATGTTCATATATTGTTCTCTCTTTGTAGTTAGGGGTATCCTAATGTTTGCTCAAAGATATCCATACATAAAATGATGATTTATTTATTTATTTTATTTTTTTTTGCACTTTGTCAAGAAAGTTGAGGGGTATCCCGGGCTACCCTGGGATATGGGTACATCCGCCCCCGACCTAAGTTCATGCATGTTTTCCTTATTTAGTTCCATGTTTCCCTTGTTTAATATAGGCATGACCTCCATTCCTGCTAGATAGGTAGTGTTTAATTCCTTCTGCATATTCAAAGTGAAGCATTGCAATGTTTCGAGATATGAACGAAAAATATTAGAAATTGTTCTACTTGGTTCTTGTCTTCTCCATTTTATTCTTGGGAATCGGTTATCTATCAGATCGAATCTCTCTGTCCACCCTTATAAATAGAATGTACATTACGGGAACTCATTCTTAAATCACTTGATTAACCATCTTAACTAGAAAACTTTTAATATATTTGAAAAAAGATTATATTCTGATCATCTGATTGTTTACATGTTTTCAAGAAAATAATAACCAATTGAAAGACACCCGTATAAAATTAAAAAATGACACCTGTGTAAAAATAAATATAGCGTGTTTTATAAAAATAGCTAAAATTATGTGTGGCACGTCATAACCTATAATTAGCCAAATAACTTGTAATATAAAACTAAAAATCTTGTAGATTATACGAACATGCGTAATTTACGCGATACGTGTAAAGTTATCCTATCAACAGGTAAAAGAAAGAAGAGGACTTTGTTAGCACAAAGGCCAACCAAGCGAAGCTCTTTTGGCTCTTTTGTGAAGTTTAATTGTATCGTTGTTCAGTAATTTACATAAATTTAATAAATTACGCAATACATGTATCATTATCCTGTAATACACATGATATGTTTTAGGGGAGTGGGGGTGGTCACTACACTACTAGAAAATACATTCCTCTTGACACGCGAACAATGACAAGCGCATATTTTATGACATTCAAAAGCGTATGTCAAGAAAAACATGTCATGGTTTACAAAATTTAATAAATATATGACATTCTTTTTTGTGTGTCATGTTTTTAGCGTCATTAAAAAACAAGATTTATCTTGACACGCAAATAATGACACACGCTCATTTTATGACATTCGAAAGTGACTGTCAAGAAAAAAATGTCATTGTTTTACAAAATTCAATATATTTATGACACTTTTTTGTGTGTCATCCTTTTAGCGTCATAAAAAAACAAGATCTATCTTTACATGCGATTGTGTTACATGCGACTGGGGCTCTTTTGTAAATATGTAATTGTGTTTTTGTGTGGCTGGCCCGGTTTGGGTCGGTTTTGTGTTAATGAAGTTTACTTTTCAAAAAAAAAAAAAATCTTTACATGCGATTAATGACACACGCTTATTTTATGACATTTAAATGCTTGTCAAGAAAAAAATTTAATGGTTGTACAAAATTTAATAAATTTATGAAATTGTTTGTGTGTTATCTTTTTAGCGTCATAAAAAAACATTATATAAACATAAGGGTTAATTTCCTATAGCAGTTATTGTTTATGTAACATGGACATTATGGTTAATTTCCAATAGCCAATCATAGGAAAATCTTGAAAACTGTTAAAGAGAACAAATTGTACGGATATATATCTAATATATTAATTAAAAATTATATTAACAATGTCTCGTTTAGGCTCATGAGCTGGGTTGAGCTCGGGCTAGTTTACTTAACGAGCTTGTTTTTAGGTTCAAGCTCGTTACAGTTAGGCTCGTCATAGTGGTTTTGGGATGGCCATGCCGTTTTGGTGTTGGTTTTGGAAGGTACCCTATCACTACTACAAAAATAAAAATTTTGGATGGCTAATAAAATAAATTTGGGTGGTCTATACCATTAAGCCGCCCAAAATAATGTTTCACAATTTTTCAAGATCATAACCCGCCTAAAACAATTGCCCACCGCCTAAAAACCATCCATTCATTTTCGTTTTCCCTCCTAACCTAATTCATCTTCATTTTCCCCCATTCCCTTCCTAAATTTCTCTCTTTTCTAACCCTAATTTGTCTCCCACTTTACCACCACCAGCAGCAAAATTATGACAACGAATCCCCTCGCATATGAGCTGGTGACTGACGAATAACCACCGCTTCAATCTAACCCCCAAAATTTGGTGACCGAGTCTTAAATCAACAGGTATCTACCCCCCTCTCCATTTGGTGAAATCGATTATGAATTGTTAGGTTAGAACGTTGTAATTGTTAGGTTTGTTTTTGTTTGTGAATTTGTTTGCAGGGAGTCAGGGTTAGGGTATTCTGTAAATTTGGGTTTAAGATGATGATTCATTCTGTAGGGTCTTTTCATGTTTATTCAAGAGTTGACTTATAAGGTTTGTCCTGTTAAATAATGCATGTGCGTTTGACAATGAATATAACAATATATGATACCTTATCTAGGTTATAAATGAACCACCATCATTATGAACCAACTGTCGTTACTTGCTTCTTTACATGTTTCTATATAATCTCGTATTTGGATTCGAAGTAAGATTTTTAAATAATGAATTGCTTCCTTAGGCAACTTCTCTTTGAGAAAATTAGAATCATAATCAGTTCACCTAAATGCGCGGTGCAAAAGTATGTGAGTTCTTTACTTCTTTTGGATTTATTTTTGTTTCTGTTTAAAAGTAAGCAAGTCTGTTTATTCATTGTAGAAGTGGAGTATAAAAGATGCATCTTGGTATTTTTAATATATGAAAGGAACTCAAAAAGGGTAAATTATAATCAAGACTCAGTTCACATGGAAATTTATCGTATCTAAAATGTTTATTGATTGCTACACTAGTAACAAAGCGATGGTCATAATCAACAGCGTGAACGGATAAGTTGCGGTTCACGGCGTCGACAATAGAACAATCGTTATTTGGGACACTAGGTGTTTGATGTAATGTTTGCTACTGGTAGTTCAATTTGTTTCGTAATCACAATGTTGAATGAGTGTTAACAGGGGATATTGAATTGATTCTATTTCTACAGAACCTTCATCAAGGATATCCAATTGAGACTATGATCAAGTTTCTGATCGCACAAGATGTTGGGCCGCCCAACATAATTTATTATGTTAAGCAGGTGGGCCGAAAAACCCAAAATCCGATCGCACAAGTTAAATGGACCGCACAAGATTAGTTGACTGTTAAATGTTTGGGCCGCACAAGTCTTTGGGTTGCATGGTTATTTGGGCCGGGTTTGGATCGAATCGCACAACCCATTGTGGATCGCACAAGTTATGTTGATCGCACAATAGGTTGGGCCGGTTGTCATTGGGCTTTAATATTAAATCGCACAAGATGATTGGGCTCACACAAGCTCAACGGCCCAATCACCTGAGTCGCGCAATTTGGGCATTACGTGTGTACTTAACTGTTAACGTGATTCTACGTGTTTGCCATGATCAAAACGTGATATAACCTGTTAGTTTATGTGTAAAACTTATGTGCACTACTTGAACCTATACCTGACTTGTATGGTAACCATGTTTGGACGTGGTTGACCACTAGCAGCTCAATCGACCCTTACTTATATGCCGAGCTAATCTAAGGTGAGTTCACACTTTTCTACAAAGCATGGAAATTCCCAGGGGTTGGGAATGGGTTAAGGAATAGGGATTCCTCGTCTTGTTGGGACGTGTTCAGGAATGTGAATTCCTCCTCCTGTTGAGACGAATTTAGATTTACTAGACTAGAACTCTATCAACGAGGTCCCTCCTTTTATATCGACTTAATCGCCGAGGCAAATGGCGAGCGGGTCATTAGTTAAATAACGCTATTAGGTTTAACAAACCTCACACCGTGCCGCAGAGGACGGGCGTGGACTAATGGACTAGGCACATCAATGATGATAGACATTTACGAGGGCACATAAACATGACGAACATTAGTAGTCGATATGGTAACGAGTCTGGTAGTTTAAACATGGGGTAGCCCCCACGGCCGAAGAGCCGGGCTGGAATAGCCGAAGTAAAAAAAAAACGGGTTAACTAATAAACGTTTTCGAACTATGGGGTAACCCCCACGGCTGAGCTGCCGGTTAAGATTCAACTGTGTTTTCGGAACAACTCTAAAACGGACAACCAACTGTGAACTCGCTCAACTTGTTGTTGACTCGTTACTACATGCTTTGCAGGTCATTAGGTTTAGCAGGAGCTTGCATAGAGAAGAGTCGTTGTGGAGCATGGACATTGAGTGTTCATGATAAACTTAAATACTTTTGAATTTATGATTTGGGTTTTGAACTATATGCTTCCGCTGATAACTTGACTTGTTAAACTGTTTATTTGGGACACCAATTATATTGTGTGATTGAACTTTTAATTACTTTACTATTTTGTTCAATATGATTGGTGGTTTGATCCTGGTCATGTCACGCACCCAGCGGTGATACTCCGCGTGTGGATTTCGGGGGTGTGACAGGTTACACAAAAGATGTATGTCTGCAGCTGATACTATGTGTTTACACTTTACATTGAGTATATTATGTGAGTTCTAGATCTATAGACGTCAATGTGATCTTTATTGATTCTTTTGAAACTATCACTAGTAGAAAATCTATTTTTCTGGGTGCCTGAAAAAGTTATATTGAGCTGCCAGGACCCAAAACCGTCCAAAATACTTTTATATTCGTCTCAAAACTAAAGAACTGCCCAAATTAAAAACTAATCGCCCATAAAACACATCTTTCAGGGCAGTTTAAGTTAGCCCAAAAAAAAAACAGCGAAACTAAGACTGCGGGGAGTGGGGGCGTTGGTTGGGAGAGGGAAGCCAGGCAACGCTGGCTAACCCACTTCGTGCCAGTGTTGGGTTTAGCGTTGCCCAGCCAGTGTCGCTTTGAAGCCTGGCGTGGGCCGGGGGGGGGTGAGCTAGCTAGCCAGGATTGGATGTTCATTTTTTACCGTTAGCCATAACCCTTTGGCATGGCGGTTTAATGGATATCGCGAAGATCGAGCGGAGGCACGACGAGAATCCAGAATTTAAGTGGGTTCCCCACTTAAATATTTATAGAACTTCGTAATTTTTTTTAGGAATTATTAACTATTTTTTTTTTATTTTTTAGGATTTAATAAGTAGTTTTTTTTTTTTAATTTTTAGAATGTTATGCAATTTTTTTAAATAACATAAGTTTGTACTTTATTTTATAAATCTCAAATACATAAAAAAATAAAGTAAGCCAATATGGCAACCCAACACCGCTAACTCACGCCGCTTCCACATCCCACTTTTTGGTATTTAATGATAAAAGCAAGTTAGTTTAGTATTGCATATGAATAAATTTCGTAAACCATGTATGTTTTTTTTTTTTTTTGAAAGGCGGCATTTCATTAGAACCAGCCCAACTAGGAAGCCGCTAGAGGACCAAAGACAACAAAAACAAGAAAACAAATGGAAAAAATCCAAGCATTACATTACATGAAAGTAAAAAGCCGCCAGCTATCCGCATCAAGACCCATGATCCCAGCTCTGTTTGACAACCCGAAAGCCTTAATCTCTTAGACAACTTGAGCCATAGACCTCCTAAGATGGTTAAAATTGAGGGTGTTTCTAGTTTTCCATAGAAACCACCAAGCGGCGAGGATCATGGATTGAATAGATCGATTTTTACTTTTTTCGGCAAGCTTAAAAATGAGTGCAGAGTCAATACATCTTAGCTGTAGTCCTTGATGATCCTGTGCTTGCAGGTGTACCAAAGAAGCCAACTCTACCAGATGTTGACACCCTGATCAGCTTGGAACTCTGTAGTGCTATGCATGTTTCTGTAATTAAATTAGACAACACATCTTTTGGAATGTGATTAATGATTATGCTTGCTTAGTTTCTTATTCAGCTTAGCATGTCATTAGTGATCGTTGGTTTCTTGTATTGGACACAAATGTTGCAGTGATGAATTCAGCAACAGTTAAGGATTTGAAACTAGCTGTCAAGAAAAAGGTCAATGAAAAAGGTCAATGAAATGGACCAGTGAAAGATGGGTCATCGCCACATTTCTTGGTATATCCTTTTTTCTGTTACCTAGTTGTTTTTCGTGTCTACTCAAGTTGTATTCTTGATTAAGCTTAGACATTTGAAATGATGAAACAGCAGGTTGCATGCACACAATGGTGGATCCATGATTTTTTCTTTGTGGGTTCACCTTTTTTCGATGGTCTATTTTTTCACAATCAAACTTTAAAACTTTTGTATCGGGTGTGTCAAATTCTCACAACCAAACGTTAAAATAACCGTGAGGGAAAAGTGGGTCATATCTAAACTGGACAGGTGAAAAAACACACTAAATCGTACCAAGAAGATGGAAAGAAATGGACCTCTCCGATTACATTTTTGTATATAGTAATCTAAAGCTTCTGTTGCATCTTTAAGATATATGCATTTGATGGTTTTACTCTTCAAAGTCCATATCTGTACTATAAGGCACAAACAATGATCTAAATAAATAGCTAAGTTTAATAGGTGACTTTTAAGAAGGAATAAAGTAAGTTTAGGCATATTTTAGTAAGTTTAGGCATATTTTAGTCTGTATACTAGAGAAATATCTACTTATATATCCAAACAAATGCTTAAATTCATATATTAGGATTAAATTCTGATTTTTAAGATTTATTTTATTTAATTGTTGTCTCAGGTTGGGAAATGAGTAGAGGAATACTCGGCTGCGGATATGGATGGCATTCGTGAAGATTGGTCGACTTATGCGGTTAACTCTATTTTTAAGTTATAAATCGTATTTTAGGTGTTGATAATGTATTGACAAACAATTCTTTTTTTTGTTAATGTTAAAATATTTGTATTATACTTGACAAATGATTATGTAATGGATTGTTTTGGTATATATATATGTGTATTTGTTTTATGAAAAAGATTTTTTTTTTTTTTTTTGTTATTACACATGTATCCAGGGCAAATTAGTAATTTTATAAAAAAAAAATTATACAATTAAAAGCATGACACGCGTAAATGAATGTCATACGTATGTGTCATAAATGCTTGTCATGAACGTTTGTCATTAAAAAGTGTCATAAAATGAGTGTCATGAATGTGTGTCATTAAAAGGTGTTATAAAATGAGTGTCATGAATGTGTGTCATTAAATGCGTGTCATTAAATGTGTGTCATTAAATGTGTCATAAAAACATGACACACAAATGCATGTCATGTTAATTTTATGACTCCTCAATCAACGACTCACATTTGCGTGTCATAAAGACCCTTTTATGACACGCAATGCATGTCAAGAAATGTGTTTTTTCTAGTAGTGCTAGTGATAGAATTCTATCACTCACAAGCATCCAATCAACTCCTGCCATGTCATCAGCCACTATTCTATCACTCACACATCCTTTTTTAGTGGCAATGGTCATCACTCACAACACCTAAGAATAAACCCCCACACCCCCTCACATCCATCATTTTTCACGCGTGAAAAATATAACAGAAATCCATTACGTTGAAACTATCACTTGTTAAACTAATCAGTGGCGGTGGACATTTTGTTTCTTCCACGCTTGATCAAGGGTGCATCACGCATCACCCCGCCTCCTCTTATGACTCTTATCACAAGTAGTTGGAGTAATAAATGCACACACATTGCTCCAAATTCAAATGCATGATGCTAACAATTTAGCATATAATGAAATAATTTGTGCACAACTAAAGTTGATGTATATCTATCCACCTTGTGCTTATCATCTTGGAACTTGTTCTGTACCCATCGTTTATAATACATCACTTTCCTT
>CM060358.1:163449159-163504934 GCA_030545235.1 Helianthus tuberosus
TCTTTGATACATTTTCCAGACATTAAATCTTTAAATTTCTGTTTTTTATCATGAAGTAAATCATGTATTTAAACAGAATCATAAGTTTATTTTCTTAAATTTATTTTGAATATATTTAAAGTATTACACCTAATTTTTGGTTTAATGCTTAACATCGTAAAAGAGTAATCGATAGGCAAAACTAACCTTTTTACCAGTGACGGGTGGTCCGTTGGACAACCTTTAAATGGTTTAAAAAGATTAAAATTCCATGCTTTACTTGGTTATTTGCTTGAACTTAGTAACTAAGAGTGTTCGTGTGTTTTGCAGGTAAATCGCTTAATTCGGTTAAATTGGAACGCATAGGCTACGGTTGGAAATTAAATGGCATCGTGATTTTGAGGTTCAAAGAATACAAGATAGACATCACACCACATCAATTGCCAATCTTAATTAAATCATCATCCACTTGAGAATATTGGCAGATATATTCACGTGACTATTTGGGTAAAACAAAAGACATCACATGATCATCTCATCATCAACATCACATACGGTTTGGATTTTTATTATTGGGCCGCCAACATGTGAAGGTGGCTTGGGCGGCACATAGTTGGGCTGCCATATGTTGACATCATCATCAATTGAAAAGAAAAGCAACATAATTGGCAGCACTCTTTCACGAGAATATTAATTAGAGCACATGCTTTGGGGCTTTGTTTAGTCAACAACAACAAGGGTCTCATCAAATTATTATACATCATCATCCATCAGCAAACATATATACATATGCATGTGGACTTTCTTCATTGGGCCGCCAACACAACACATGTGGGCCGTATATGATTAGTTTGGCGGCACATGGGCTTCGGTTTCAAGAGTAGTCATAAACACTTGTGGGCGGCAACATCAAAAGAGGAACAGAGGACAAAAAAATATTTATTCCACAACATAATCATCATCAATCACGTGATCACAGAGGTGAGAAGACACAAGTCAACTACATCATCTCAATTAATGTGTATGCCATATGTTGATTTTGTTTGGACGACACATGCAAAGAACATGGGCTGACATGAAGGACTAGAAGGAGGTGGGCGGCACATGTGAAGAAGAGGCACATGCAAGTCAGAGCTCCACCGTAATTTACGGTGGGACCGTAAATTACGGTGGCCATGAAAAGTGCACAAGTCTCCACCGTAAATCAGTCTATTCGTACCGTAACATTTTCAAGATCACCGTAATTTACGGTATGACCGTAAATTACGGTGGACACGACGAGGAAACTTGTAACCTCTCATTAAAATCGGTTTGATGGTGTCTTTTGGGGTGTTCTCATCATTGGACGGTTTTGGGACTCACTAGGGGCGAATTTTGGCTGTCTTGATTGGTTCTAAACAATTCCTAACATTCGGTTTGTGTTTTTGATTTGTATGAACATTGAATTGCTTGTTATGATGATTCACCAAGCTATGTGTGGCTAAACCTTTCGGTGATCATCTTAGGTGAATGTTTCTCTTGAACTTTTGTGTGTTTATTTCCGAATTTCTAGAATGATAACTTGCGTTGCTTGAATATCATGGTGTATGTTTAATTGCTTGTAACTTGTTGATTGATATTGCAATTTCTAGTCTCAATCGTACGTTCTTGGTGCCGTTGGCAATCGAGATATCACGGGAAGGGTTAGGGTTGGTTATTGATTAATTGATCATCGGGAAACAACCTCGCATTTATAAATCCGAGTACTTTGTTCCCTTTTATCACTTCGATTATTCATACACGAGTTATGTCTATGTAACTCTTTCTAGTTGGAATTGCACACAATTGTTTAAAGAAACTGAAACCTAAGGTGATCATTGTTCTCTCCTAATCTGTTTTAAAACCTACATTTGATTTCCCATTAGTTTAATTTAGTTTTCTAAAACAACAATCCAAAGTATTGATCTTTAATTTCTGCAAATTAGGATAATTGTAGTATAATTGCAAGGCTATATAATTGACATATTTTCCACATACTTCCTGAGTTCGATACCCTATTACCGCTATCTATAGTTGTATTTGGGATTAAATTTGCGTGACCCACGACAATCACGTCAAATTTTGGCGCCGTTGCCGGGGAGTAGTGCGCAACGTGTGTTAATTTAGTAGTTTTGTTTTGTTATTTTCGGGTTTACGCTGGTTGTGTTTAGTGTGCAGGTACTTCGAGTGTATGCATACTAGGGGCTCACACAAGTCATCACCGCTATCGTTTGATCCGGAAATTGAAAGAACGTTGAGGCAAAACAGAGTTTTGGTACGAGAAAACAAAATTGTTGGTTCACCTACTTCACCCATCACACCAAGAAACATCATGGACGAAACACAAATACCACCCACAACGGGTCAAACGACCTCAACTTTTATACCTACTTCCACACAACCAGCACCAAACACCACTATTCCAAACATCACCACAATTCCTACTCCACTTCATGATACTACACCAACCAATACCAACACCACACAACCGAACACTACTCAAGTCGAACCCAGTCTTACCTTTAGCCCATCTGCCACAATCCCACCATTATCACACTTCTTTCCTCCATCTACAGGTCAATCATCTTCTCATTATTCAATACCACCAAATACAACCATTGTCCATACTACCTCTACGTTTAGGCCATCAAACCAGTCGGGTTTTCAATACTCGACCATTCCATTTGGGCAAACTTCGGGTATAGGGGGAGATGGATATGAGGAAGAATACGAAGATTTTGAGGGCTATGATGAAGATGGGTACGCTTATGAAGGTTATGGTGATCAAGGAGAGTTCGGGTATGTGCAAAGTCAATCTCAAGGAATGTCAAATGTTGGTGGGATGTCGCAACAACAACTCATACCGCAACATATTCGGCCAAGACCACAAGGGCCACCAATGCAACGCCCTATCCCATTGCAACAAGTTCGGCCACAACATGTACAACCAAATGTTCAACAATTCCAAAGACCAATTCAACGCCCACCAATGCCGCAACAGCAATTTCAACAACCAAATGCACCACAAGGGCATGTACCAAGGCCAATGGGTCCTATTCGCCCAAGGGGTAGGTTTGGTGTACCAAGGAGACACCTTAGAGAAAATGTGAGGGGCATTGAAGCACATTTTCGGCCGGTAATCACTCAAAACCCTTCACCGGTAGTTATTCCTCACAATGATCAAGGGAGAACATTTGAAGTGAGGACCAACTCTTTGCAAAGTTTACCAAAATACAAAGGGTTGGCAACGGAGGAGCCTTACTTTCATTTAGAGGCTTATGACTCGATTTGTAACACTCTTGGGAGTCAAGGTTTCTCGGCTGATGACATCAAATTGGTATTATTCCAATTTTCTTTGGAAGATAAGGCAAAGAAGTGGTTCTACACTTTGCCTTCGGCATCTATTTACACTTGGGGGGAAATGCAACAAACTTTCTTAGACGAATTTTATACCGCCCAAAAGACCAATGATGCTAGGAAAGGGTTGAGAAGTTTCCAACAACAACAAGGCGAAATGTTCCATGAAGCCTTCGAGCGCTTAAACATGATGATTAAAAATTGTCCACACCATGGGATTGAGCTTTGGGAGTTGATGAACGCCTTCCACGAGGGGTTGAGTGCCGAGGATGCACGTGATCTAATGTCCATCACAAATGGGACTTTTGGCACAAATTATGAAGATGAGGATTGGGAGTTCTTGGAACAAATGGCCATTACCTCAAAGAGGAAAGCTCAAGCATCAAGGAGAGCACGACTGGCTGTCACGAGATCGCAAGTTCATGCAGTTGACGATGGTAATGTTCAAACTACTAATCAAATTTATGATGTTTGTGCATTGTGTAATGAAATAGGTCATGCGGCTGAAAATTGCCAAGGAGGTGATGGGCAATACGAAGAGGTTCATGCTGTTCAAGGTCAAGGAGGGGGTGGTAGAAATTACAACAATATGAATTCTAACACTTACCACCCCGGGTTGAGGAACCACCCAAATTTTCGGTATGGGAACCCTTCAAATCAAGCTAACCCGAATTTCCAAGGAAACCAAGGATTTCAAAGGCAATATCAAACGGGTCAAAGCTCTTCGGGTGGAAACGAAGTAATGGAGATGTTGAAGGCGATGCAAAGTGAAATGCAACGAATGAACCAACATGATGAGGTTCGGATGCAAAAGGACGAGGTTCGTGACAAAAGCATCCAATCGTTGACCACTCAAATGGGTCAACTTGCAAGTGACGTGGCGATATTGAAGAAAGCAAAAGGTTAATTACCAAGTGACACGGTGACAAATCCCAAGAACACAAAAAGCATTAACATCAATGTGGTAAGCACCGTTCCAAATACTAAATTTAATGAAACATTGCTAACTTCTTCGTATCAAGTGAACGCAGGTTTGAAAAAAGATGACGAAGTCGAGAATGATAAAGAGTGTGAAGCGCCAATCGTGCCTATCCGTGTGGGAAAATTAAAAATCCCTCACGCATTGTTGGACTACGGGGCAAGCATGAGTGTGCTACCAAGCGATTTATACGATATGTACGACTTTGGTCCACTTGAAGGTATAGACACCATGGTGAGCTTGGCGGATGGAAGTTGGAGGCGTCCACGGGGAATGGTTAGGAATGTTAAGATTCAGTTGGGAGAATTTGAATACCCGGTGGATTTTCTAGTTTTGGACTATGCTTCTACCAACATGGCATCACAACAAAGGGTGATTTTAGGTCGACCGTTTCTCTATACGGCAAATGCTCAAATTGATTGTAGAGAAGGAATTATTACCATGACCGAAAGGAACCGTAAGTTGTCATTTGATGTTCAGACTAAGATGATTAGTTATGATTTTGTTGTGGCGAAGGATAGCGGGTTTAGTGAAAAGGTGTTACCACGAATGAGAAAAAAGCACCCACCGGACCGTGAAGAAACATATATGGGTGCGAGCAAGAGTGTATTTGATTACCCACCGAGTCAAAACAAGATAGATGCAGTTTGCTCAATGGCACAAGGAAGTGATGGAAGTGGCAGTAACCGATTCTTTGAGCCACCATAAATGGGGGTGGCTCGGTCTGGCTGAAGACTCAAAACTTAGCGCTGCTCGGGAGGCAACCCGGGGTTTTATAGTGATCTTGTTGTTTTTATCTTTCTATGTTTCAGGGCCATGACGACATTCAAGTGTGGGGAAGATGTACGGATATTTGGGTGAAGGTGGTGATAGAAAGTCGGATTATCTACAACATCTGTTGTGGCAAACTTCACCAGGTCAATGTACTTTTTCCTTAGACTTGTCATGTTCTTTAGCTTTGAAATATTGTTAGTTTATTAGTTTGCTTTTGTTTATAAAAAAAAATGAAAAATCCAAAAAGAAATTTGGGATTTGAGAGTATTAGCGAAAGCTAATGTTTTTGGTTAGAAGCGATCTTTCCCTCAAAACCATACATTGGGACAATGTATCCCAAGTGTGGGGATGGGGGGAAATTTTTGAGAGTTCTAAAATTTTTTTTAAATCCAAGCGAAAATTGTTAAAATTTGAAAACTTGATATTGTGCCACTTGACACACCGACACCCATTCCTAGTCTTTTCTTGGTGAGGATTTGAGCCACACATGATTGTTATTGATATTTCATTGTTTGAGTGGCGGTGTGTGTTGTGTGTTAATAGAACTTGTGTGTGAATACTTGTTAAATCCTAGAATTAGCATGCTTTTGAAAATGATAGGGGGACTTTTAGGAAGCCTCGTCTAGATGTGTGAGAGTGTGGGATTGGTGGGTTGGACCTCATACGTTACATATATGAGCTTGGTATTGTGAGGGGTGGGGGTTTGGTCCTTAGAAAGCCATGTTGAGCCTTAGACCATTCGATTGTGACCCGAGCCTACTTCCTACAAAATTTTACCTTTTGAGATGACCTGGTTTAGGAGATTTAGTATGTAGTATTGATGTTCTTGTATATATTATTGAGTTTGATGTGTTATGAAAAAAAAAAAAAAAAGAAAGAAAAAAGAAAAGAAAAGAAAAAAAAAAAGAGAAAAATATGAAAAATACAAAAAGAAGAAGTATTTAGTTGCAATAGAGTTGAGAATGTCAAGAAGCTTTGTATATATTTTTTGGTGTTTGCTTCGTAGTAGTAGACATAAAAAAAAAACCGGGTCAAATCAATTAGCTCTTTCATATGTATTCCACCATTTTTCTACCTTTACACCTAGCCCCGTTGCAACCCGCAAGTCCCTTTGATGCTAAAGCATGTTAGATATTTGTTAGGAGGAAACTTGATTTGTATACAAGCTTATTGTCGCGCACACACACACACGCATTGAGTGGTTTAGCATTATGTGCTAATATTTCTTGTCACCGAGAGATTTCTGTGAAGGGTGTGTCTTGTGGTATGATTGAAAGTTAGTAAAAGGACGGCACATTTAGCTTGGTTTGCATGTTTGATCGCTTTGGTTTTGAAATAGTTTTTGAATGGGTTGCTTGGGACAAGCAACGGGTAAGTGTGGGGATGAGCAAAACAGTTAAGAGAATAATTATAAAGAGGGGAAAGATCGTTACCTTCTTCTTACCATTGCCGCTTGGCTTTTCTTTTCCCTGGATAGCCATATTCATTAACTCCGTTCCACCCTAAATCGCTGCTTCTTACCATCATCAAGCTAGTGATTCTTATAGAGTGCTCTGTGGTCGCAAGTCTCAACAGCCAGATGTTAACTATAAGAAGGTTTTAACACCAGCAAGCTCCATATGTCCTATATTGTTTTAAACCAACAAAAAGCTCAAAAGTTTTATGTTTACATCAGCCAAACCAATATGTTAAACATGGTAGTTATAATTACTAACCCAAATGGACTCAACAACAATATTTATTGGATTCAAAAATTTGGTTGAAAGAAGACAAAGATTGTTGCCAACTATCTCTTTTTCTCCCAATCTCCATTTCGAAGCCTTGAATTTGCTTAAAAGGGAAGGAAGAAAAATCTAGAGGACATCTTCAGACTAATTCAAATAGTAGGTCTAATAAATTGTCTATTACAATCTTGTTTTTCTGAACTCAAAATAAAAAAAAAAATCGCAAATATGAGTAAAATGGAAGGTTTGGAATTACAATTTGGTTTAGATGGGTTTGAAATTCAGGATGCAGTGCAAAAAGTTTTGAGAATCTGTATGCAGTACCATAAAATCATTTTTAACATCAGTCTAACTCCATTTAGGTTGGTATCAATATAAAGAGCTCATTGTGCCATTATGAGTTGCAACAACAGTTAAGAACAAAATTCTAACAAATCTAAGAACAAACATCGATTGATCGAGGTCCAAGATTCTTGGATTTGAAGAACCCATAAAATTAAATAAAAAATAACAGAAACGTAAACATGATTTAAAAAACTCACGAGTAGCAAAGTAGTTCTATTCGTGAGTTCTTCATCAGACCATGAGTTTTTCCTATGATGGAATTATGTATTCTTTTTACCTTTGCTCAACTTTATTTATATTAACTATGACTTCACAAAATCTCCCCCCTTCGATCATGACATAAGCTTGAATTATAAAAACAGTAAGGTTTGCACCCATTAGGCCTTTCAGCCCCTTCTACCACAGGCAGGTAACCAAACTTATTTTAATATAATCTTAACTCCATTTAGATCGGTATTAATATAAAGTGCTCATTGTAACACCAATTAGATCCCACAATATAAAACTACTTGTAAAAATCATTCAAACTTCATTGAAATATATTAAAACATTAGTTTTTGAGTTAACTGCCATTTTCGTCCATGTGATTTGTTCACTTTTGCCATTTCAGACCAATTTTCAAAAATGCATCAGTTTCCTCCCCGACATGACATACTGAAAACTTGTCACTTCAGTCCAAAAATTAAAATTCAGTTAAGTCAGACAGGTTAAATGAATGGTATTATTATCAATTCATAAAATAAGGTGAAAATATAAGATATATGAATTGACAATAATACCTTTCATTTAACATGTCTGACTTAACTGGGTTTAAATTGTTGGACTGAAGTGGCACGTTTCCAGTATGTCAGGGAGGAAACTGGTGAATTTTAAAAAATTGGTCTGAAATGGCAAAAGTGAACAAACCACAAGGACGAAAATGACAGTTAACTCTTAGTTTTTTTAAAGTATATCCAATAAAAACATAGACTTGCCTTTGTTGCTGCATAACTATCCGGATATCGTCAATAAGAGTAGACTACAAGTATCAAGGATTCCGCACATTCCAAGTCGCAATGAAACAAAAATTGACAAATATACTTACCCTATAAACATGGTTGAAGCATTTCATTGAGCACTTTGTATGCATCTTGAAACCTCTCACCCTTAAACAACATGACAAAAAGCAAAACATAATACATGTAGTACAACAATAAAACATGAAATTAAAACCTAAAGATTTTTTTTAAAAAAAAAAAAGCTTCTTGTAACCTGAAACATATGGTGAACTATGAACACTGGAAAGTGATGTGTGCACTTCTGATTGCCATACAAGTCCACGATTTCCACCCACGTCTTTAGTAATTGTTATGTATTTCCTATTTTCTAGTAAGTTAGTGGTGGATAGGCTAAGTAGTGGGTAGTTTTTATTTGTTTCAGTTTTCATTGTAAGGCTATATAATATCTCTTGTTATTTGCATTTGGGATATGAATGAAGAATATGTTCTAAGTTTCTCTCTAATTTCTTCTATGGCTTCTCTCTATTTTCTTTGGCCCACTAATTAAGTAAGATACTTAACAGAAAGTCTCAATATAATGTATCAGTCAAGTGTTAATTTATTTATATTTTTCTATTTCTTTATATTATTATAATTTTGTGAAATGACCTTTGCAACAATTGTTCATGCTATGGACCAATGTAAAAAGGCAGTATGTTGTTTTTCAAGAATGAAAAAGATATAGAAATCTGTTTTATTTCAGCAAAATCAAGAAGCTTTCGTCACCCAATACACCAATTTTGTAACTAAAACTAAAAACATTAAAAAAGACATTACTGTTTATTCATTAACAACATTAGACATAAAACATAACATAAAAAATTAAAGATTTAATTAGTACCTTGTTGATGAAGCCATTAGATCAGCAGGAAAGATCTATGCTCGAAGACGACGATAAAACCCTAGATATGGAATATATCCAGATCAGAAAAATGATACAAAATCAATAATAAATTTTATATATTGTACCAATCCAGATCACACCTGATGTATTGACAATGTTGTAGCGACACAAATAGGAATCCAATGATTAATGGCGAGAAGAAACAGACCGGATGATTATATCGAACGATTCACAAATCAAAACTTGTTTTTTTCGTTGTTTTAGTCTGTGTTGATCGTTTAACGTAAACAATAATTATTTTTAGTGTCTATGATAGGTTTTATAATTTATGGACGAACGAGCAAGCGCGTGAGGAACCGAACACTCCTAAAACGCCAATTCCGCGGGTACATCCTTTCGGTAAAGTTCAAGCATGATCATGCGCGATAATGTTTTGGTGTAATAAAACTTATTGTTTCCATCTGTAATTTATCACTGTAATAAATCGTTATGTCGGTTCGTCTGGGTTGTCAATCATCCCAGACATGTTTGATATTCTCTTTTAAAAAAATATATGGGACCTAATCATGCGAATTATTAAGTTATTCGATAATAACGGGATAGAGTGTTACAATTCAAATTTCTGGTTTACGTTTAACTCTGAATTTTGCGAGTAAACACAGGACAACATGTGTGTGGTTCAACGTTTTTACCTCTATTTTTTTTCCGTTTGATAGGTACATTGCAACGCGCGAATCCTAGATTGACTTAGTTATCAGGTAAGGGGTTGGTTAATGCTAGCTTTTAATTACTATAATGAAAAAGAAAACATCAACACGATACTAGCTTCATGAACCCATGATTGGGCTACGTGGGTATCTCTTGGGAATTTCGATAGTCTTCCCAAGGGAACGCATCGAACCCGCATGTGTATCTGGTGAACCTGATACGTGCATGTCACATCTCAAGCTCCACGTAACCTTGTAGAAACCTCAAACCTACGTCAGTGGCGGAACTAGAAGAAAAATTCAGGGGTATCCCGATTTTTTACCATACATTCATACAATTTAATTTATTTACCAAACATTCATACAATCAAATATATCATAACAACTAAAATTAGTCACTAAATCCTACCGTAAAATCCAATTTTGTCTCTTTGTGCTAGAATAGATTTGCTCTGACGGAACCAAACTTTTATGATTTGGGGGTCGTAATGCTTTACACACAATTATATTCATTTTTTTTAAATGTACTATGACCACTATAATAAAGTTAAGGTTAAGGTGCTACGGTAAGCTATATATTTGTACCAATCATTATTTGTTTGAGGTTTTTATAAGAGTTGATAAAAAAAATTATCTCTAGACTAAATTAAATGTAATAAATAGAAAATGTAATAAAGAAATTAAATAAAATAAAAACAATAGAAAAACAAAATAAATGCATACTTTTTAATACTAAATCAACAAGATTAGATGGATATGAATATTTATGCAATACAAAATGGAGCAATAAAAAATGGATAATTACACCAACAAAAGTAGAGTTTAATACATCTCAAATAAAGCCAATGATGTTAAGTATTCAAGACCCAAGCAACTTTTCAATAAAAAGCCCATCTAATAAGAAACATAAGCCACACGCTTTTCTTTTATCTGTTCATCTTCATCATCTAACCTAATAACATCACACGTAAGCTGCCGTCATAGTGTCAACCCATCAGAGAAGAAAATTATGTTCATATATTGTTCTCTCTTTGTAGTTAGGGGTATCCTAATGTTTGCTCAAAGATATCCATACATAAAATGATGATTTATTTATTTATTTTATTTTTTTTTGCACTTTGTCAAGAAAGTTGAGGGGTATCCCGGGCTACCCTGGGATATGGGTACATCCGCCCCCGACCTAAGTTCATGCATGTTTTCCTTATTTAGTTCCATGTTTCCCTTGTTTAATATAGGCATGACCTCCATTCCTGCTAGATAGGTAGTGTTTAATTCCTTCTGCATATTCAAAGTGAAGCATTGCAATGTTTCGAGATATGAACGAAAAATATTAGAAATTGTTCTACTTGGTTCTTGTCTTCTCCATTTTATTCTTGGGAATCGGTTATCTATCAGATCGAATCTCTCTGTCCACCCTTATAAATAGAATGTACATTACGGGAACTCATTCTTAAATCACTTGATTAACCATCTTAACTAGAAAACTTTTAATATATTTGAAAAAAGATTATATTCTGATCATCTGATTGTTTACATGTTTTCAAGAAAATAATAACCAATTGAAAGACACCCGTATAAAATTAAAAAATGACACCTGTGTAAAAATAAATATAGCGTGTTTTATAAAAATAGCTAAAATTATGTGTGGCACGTCATAACCTATAATTAGCCAAATAACTTGTAATATAAAACTAAAAATCTTGTAGATTATACGAACATGCGTAATTTACGCGATACGTGTAAAGTTATCCTATCAACAGGTAAAAGAAAGAAGAGGACTTTGTTAGCACAAAGGCCAACCAAGCGAAGCTCTTTTGGCTCTTTTGTGAAGTTTAATTGTATCGTTGTTCAGTAATTTACATAAATTTAATAAATTACGCAATACATGTATCATTATCCTGTAATACACATGATATGTTTTAGGGGAGTGGGGGTGGTCACTACACTACTAGAAAATACATTCCTCTTGACACGCGAACAATGACAAGCGCATATTTTATGACATTCAAAAGCGTATGTCAAGAAAAACATGTCATGGTTTACAAAATTTAATAAATATATGACATTCTTTTTTGTGTGTCATGTTTTTAGCGTCATTAAAAAACAAGATTTATCTTGACACGCAAATAATGACACACGCTCATTTTATGACATTCGAAAGTGACTGTCAAGAAAAAAATGTCATTGTTTTACAAAATTCAATATATTTATGACACTTTTTTGTGTGTCATCCTTTTAGCGTCATAAAAAAACAAGATCTATCTTTACATGCGATTGTGTTACATGCGACTGGGGCTCTTTTGTAAATATGTAATTGTGTTTTTGTGTGGCTGGCCCGGTTTGGGTCGGTTTTGTGTTAATGAAGTTTACTTTTCAAAAAAAAAAAAAATCTTTACATGCGATTAATGACACACGCTTATTTTATGACATTTAAATGCTTGTCAAGAAAAAAATTTAATGGTTGTACAAAATTTAATAAATTTATGAAATTGTTTGTGTGTTATCTTTTTAGCGTCATAAAAAAACATTATATAAACATAAGGGTTAATTTCCTATAGCAGTTATTGTTTATGTAACATGGACATTATGGTTAATTTCCAATAGCCAATCATAGGAAAATCTTGAAAACTGTTAAAGAGAACAAATTGTACGGATATATATCTAATATATTAATTAAAAATTATATTAACAATGTCTCGTTTAGGCTCATGAGCTGGGTTGAGCTCGGGCTAGTTTACTTAACGAGCTTGTTTTTAGGTTCAAGCTCGTTACAGTTAGGCTCGTCATAGTGGTTTTGGGATGGCCATGCCGTTTTGGTGTTGGTTTTGGAAGGTACCCTATCACTACTACAAAAATAAAAATTTTGGATGGCTAATAAAATAAATTTGGGTGGTCTATACCATTAAGCCGCCCAAAATAATGTTTCACAATTTTTCAAGATCATAACCCGCCTAAAACAATTGCCCACCGCCTAAAAACCATCCATTCATTTTCGTTTTCCCTCCTAACCTAATTCATCTTCATTTTCCCCCATTCCCTTCCTAAATTTCTCTCTTTTCTAACCCTAATTTGTCTCCCACTTTACCACCACCAGCAGCAAAATTATGACAACGAATCCCCTCGCATATGAGCTGGTGACTGACGAATAACCACCGCTTCAATCTAACCCCCAAAATTTGGTGACCGAGTCTTAAATCAACAGGTATCTACCCCCCTCTCCATTTGGTGAAATCGATTATGAATTGTTAGGTTAGAACGTTGTAATTGTTAGGTTTGTTTTTGTTTGTGAATTTGTTTGCAGGGAGTCAGGGTTAGGGTATTCTGTAAATTTGGGTTTAAGATGATGATTCATTCTGTAGGGTCTTTTCATGTTTATTCAAGAGTTGACTTATAAGGTTTGTCCTGTTAAATAATGCATGTGCGTTTGACAATGAATATAACAATATATGATACCTTATCTAGGTTATAAATGAACCACCATCATTATGAACCAACTGTCGTTACTTGCTTCTTTACATGTTTCTATATAATCTCGTATTTGGATTCGAAGTAAGATTTTTAAATAATGAATTGCTTCCTTAGGCAACTTCTCTTTGAGAAAATTAGAATCATAATCAGTTCACCTAAATGCGCGGTGCAAAAGTATGTGAGTTCTTTACTTCTTTTGGATTTATTTTTGTTTCTGTTTAAAAGTAAGCAAGTCTGTTTATTCATTGTAGAAGTGGAGTATAAAAGATGCATCTTGGTATTTTTAATATATGAAAGGAACTCAAAAAGGGTAAATTATAATCAAGACTCAGTTCACATGGAAATTTATCGTATCTAAAATGTTTATTGATTGCTACACTAGTAACAAAGCGATGGTCATAATCAACAGCGTGAACGGATAAGTTGCGGTTCACGGCGTCGACAATAGAACAATCGTTATTTGGGACACTAGGTGTTTGATGTAATGTTTGCTACTGGTAGTTCAATTTGTTTCGTAATCACAATGTTGAATGAGTGTTAACAGGGGATATTGAATTGATTCTATTTCTACAGAACCTTCATCAAGGATATCCAATTGAGACTATGATCAAGTTTCTGATCGCACAAGATGTTGGGCCGCCCAACATAATTTATTATGTTAAGCAGGTGGGCCGAAAAACCCAAAATCCGATCGCACAAGTTAAATGGACCGCACAAGATTAGTTGACTGTTAAATGTTTGGGCCGCACAAGTCTTTGGGTTGCATGGTTATTTGGGCCGGGTTTGGATCGAATCGCACAACCCATTGTGGATCGCACAAGTTATGTTGATCGCACAATAGGTTGGGCCGGTTGTCATTGGGCTTTAATATTAAATCGCACAAGATGATTGGGCTCACACAAGCTCAACGGCCCAATCACCTGAGTCGCGCAATTTGGGCATTACGTGTGTACTTAACTGTTAACGTGATTCTACGTGTTTGCCATGATCAAAACGTGATATAACCTGTTAGTTTATGTGTAAAACTTATGTGCACTACTTGAACCTATACCTGACTTGTATGGTAACCATGTTTGGACGTGGTTGACCACTAGCAGCTCAATCGACCCTTACTTATATGCCGAGCTAATCTAAGGTGAGTTCACACTTTTCTACAAAGCATGGAAATTCCCAGGGGTTGGGAATGGGTTAAGGAATAGGGATTCCTCGTCTTGTTGGGACGTGTTCAGGAATGTGAATTCCTCCTCCTGTTGAGACGAATTTAGATTTACTAGACTAGAACTCTATCAACGAGGTCCCTCCTTTTATATCGACTTAATCGCCGAGGCAAATGGCGAGCGGGTCATTAGTTAAATAACGCTATTAGGTTTAACAAACCTCACACCGTGCCGCAGAGGACGGGCGTGGACTAATGGACTAGGCACATCAATGATGATAGACATTTACGAGGGCACATAAACATGACGAACATTAGTAGTCGATATGGTAACGAGTCTGGTAGTTTAAACATGGGGTAGCCCCCACGGCCGAAGAGCCGGGCTGGAATAGCCGAAGTAAAAAAAAAACGGGTTAACTAATAAACGTTTTCGAACTATGGGGTAACCCCCACGGCTGAGCTGCCGGTTAAGATTCAACTGTGTTTTCGGAACAACTCTAAAACGGACAACCAACTGTGAACTCGCTCAACTTGTTGTTGACTCGTTACTACATGCTTTGCAGGTCATTAGGTTTAGCAGGAGCTTGCATAGAGAAGAGTCGTTGTGGAGCATGGACATTGAGTGTTCATGATAAACTTAAATACTTTTGAATTTATGATTTGGGTTTTGAACTATATGCTTCCGCTGATAACTTGACTTGTTAAACTGTTTATTTGGGACACCAATTATATTGTGTGATTGAACTTTTAATTACTTTACTATTTTGTTCAATATGATTGGTGGTTTGATCCTGGTCATGTCACGCACCCAGCGGTGATACTCCGCGTGTGGATTTCGGGGGTGTGACAGGTTACACAAAAGATGTATGTCTGCAGCTGATACTATGTGTTTACACTTTACATTGAGTATATTATGTGAGTTCTAGATCTATAGACGTCAATGTGATCTTTATTGATTCTTTTGAAACTATCACTAGTAGAAAATCTATTTTTCTGGGTGCCTGAAAAAGTTATATTGAGCTGCCAGGACCCAAAACCGTCCAAAATACTTTTATATTCGTCTCAAAACTAAAGAACTGCCCAAATTAAAAACTAATCGCCCATAAAACACATCTTTCAGGGCAGTTTAAGTTAGCCCAAAAAAAAAACAGCGAAACTAAGACTGCGGGGAGTGGGGGCGTTGGTTGGGAGAGGGAAGCCAGGCAACGCTGGCTAACCCACTTCGTGCCAGTGTTGGGTTTAGCGTTGCCCAGCCAGTGTCGCTTTGAAGCCTGGCGTGGGCCGGGGGGGGGTGAGCTAGCTAGCCAGGATTGGATGTTCATTTTTTACCGTTAGCCATAACCCTTTGGCATGGCGGTTTAATGGATATCGCGAAGATCGAGCGGAGGCACGACGAGAATCCAGAATTTAAGTGGGTTCCCCACTTAAATATTTATAGAACTTCGTAATTTTTTTTAGGAATTATTAACTATTTTTTTTTTATTTTTTAGGATTTAATAAGTAGTTTTTTTTTTTTAATTTTTAGAATGTTATGCAATTTTTTTAAATAACATAAGTTTGTACTTTATTTTATAAATCTCAAATACATAAAAAAATAAAGTAAGCCAATATGGCAACCCAACACCGCTAACTCACGCCGCTTCCACATCCCACTTTTTGGTATTTAATGATAAAAGCAAGTTAGTTTAGTATTGCATATGAATAAATTTCGTAAACCATGTATGTTTTTTTTTTTTTTTGAAAGGCGGCATTTCATTAGAACCAGCCCAACTAGGAAGCCGCTAGAGGACCAAAGACAACAAAAACAAGAAAACAAATGGAAAAAATCCAAGCATTACATTACATGAAAGTAAAAAGCCGCCAGCTATCCGCATCAAGACCCATGATCCCAGCTCTGTTTGACAACCCGAAAGCCTTAATCTCTTAGACAACTTGAGCCATAGACCTCCTAAGATGGTTAAAATTGAGGGTGTTTCTAGTTTTCCATAGAAACCACCAAGCGGCGAGGATCATGGATTGAATAGATCGATTTTTACTTTTTTCGGCAAGCTTAAAAATGAGTGCAGAGTCAATACATCTTAGCTGTAGTCCTTGATGATCCTGTGCTTGCAGGTGTACCAAAGAAGCCAACTCTACCAGATGTTGACACCCTGATCAGCTTGGAACTCTGTAGTGCTATGCATGTTTCTGTAATTAAATTAGACAACACATCTTTTGGAATGTGATTAATGATTATGCTTGCTTAGTTTCTTATTCAGCTTAGCATGTCATTAGTGATCGTTGGTTTCTTGTATTGGACACAAATGTTGCAGTGATGAATTCAGCAACAGTTAAGGATTTGAAACTAGCTGTCAAGAAAAAGGTCAATGAAAAAGGTCAATGAAATGGACCAGTGAAAGATGGGTCATCGCCACATTTCTTGGTATATCCTTTTTTCTGTTACCTAGTTGTTTTTCGTGTCTACTCAAGTTGTATTCTTGATTAAGCTTAGACATTTGAAATGATGAAACAGCAGGTTGCATGCACACAATGGTGGATCCATGATTTTTTCTTTGTGGGTTCACCTTTTTTCGATGGTCTATTTTTTCACAATCAAACTTTAAAACTTTTGTATCGGGTGTGTCAAATTCTCACAACCAAACGTTAAAATAACCGTGAGGGAAAAGTGGGTCATATCTAAACTGGACAGGTGAAAAAACACACTAAATCGTACCAAGAAGATGGAAAGAAATGGACCTCTCCGATTACATTTTTGTATATAGTAATCTAAAGCTTCTGTTGCATCTTTAAGATATATGCATTTGATGGTTTTACTCTTCAAAGTCCATATCTGTACTATAAGGCACAAACAATGATCTAAATAAATAGCTAAGTTTAATAGGTGACTTTTAAGAAGGAATAAAGTAAGTTTAGGCATATTTTAGTAAGTTTAGGCATATTTTAGTCTGTATACTAGAGAAATATCTACTTATATATCCAAACAAATGCTTAAATTCATATATTAGGATTAAATTCTGATTTTTAAGATTTATTTTATTTAATTGTTGTCTCAGGTTGGGAAATGAGTAGAGGAATACTCGGCTGCGGATATGGATGGCATTCGTGAAGATTGGTCGACTTATGCGGTTAACTCTATTTTTAAGTTATAAATCGTATTTTAGGTGTTGATAATGTATTGACAAACAATTCTTTTTTTTGTTAATGTTAAAATATTTGTATTATACTTGACAAATGATTATGTAATGGATTGTTTTGGTATATATATATGTGTATTTGTTTTATGAAAAAGATTTTTTTTTTTTTTTTTGTTATTACACATGTATCCAGGGCAAATTAGTAATTTTATAAAAAAAAAATTATACAATTAAAAGCATGACACGCGTAAATGAATGTCATACGTATGTGTCATAAATGCTTGTCATGAACGTTTGTCATTAAAAAGTGTCATAAAATGAGTGTCATGAATGTGTGTCATTAAAAGGTGTTATAAAATGAGTGTCATGAATGTGTGTCATTAAATGCGTGTCATTAAATGTGTGTCATTAAATGTGTCATAAAAACATGACACACAAATGCATGTCATGTTAATTTTATGACTCCTCAATCAACGACTCACATTTGCGTGTCATAAAGACCCTTTTATGACACGCAATGCATGTCAAGAAATGTGTTTTTTCTAGTAGTGCTAGTGATAGAATTCTATCACTCACAAGCATCCAATCAACTCCTGCCATGTCATCAGCCACTATTCTATCACTCACACATCCTTTTTTAGTGGCAATGGTCATCACTCACAACACCTAAGAATAAACCCCCACACCCCCTCACATCCATCATTTTTCACGCGTGAAAAATATAACAGAAATCCATTACGTTGAAACTATCACTTGTTAAACTAATCAGTGGCGGTGGACATTTTGTTTCTTCCACGCTTGATCAAGGGTGCATCACGCATCACCCCGCCTCCTCTTATGACTCTTATCACAAGTAGTTGGAGTAATAAATGCACACACATTGCTCCAAATTCAAATGCATGATGCTAACAATTTAGCATATAATGAAATAATTTGTGCACAACTAAAGTTGATGTATATCTATCCACCTTGTGCTTATCATCTTGGAACTTGTTCTGTACCCATCGTTTATAATACATCACTTTCCTTTCTTAAATGCATGCATATATAGCCTACTCACTCACTCGCACTCACACGCGCACACACACTCCTCACTAGTAGCATGGATGATAATGATGATGTAGTGATAATTGGAGCTGGGATTTGTGGATTAGCAACGGCCCTTGCTCTTCACAAGAAGGGGATAAAAGGCGTAGTAATGGAGAGATCTGAGAGTCTGCGAAACGTTACGGGGGCAGGAATCGCAGTGCGTCCAAACGGGTGGGGAGCTCTGGATCAGCTTGGTCTGGCGGAGATCCTCAGCC
Organism: Helianthus tuberosus; assembly: GCA_030545235.1. Classification (NCBI taxonomy): domain Eukaryota; kingdom Viridiplantae; phylum Streptophyta; class Magnoliopsida; order Asterales; family Asteraceae; genus Helianthus; species Helianthus tuberosus. Next base: position 163,467,986 of record CM060358.1, read on the forward strand.
ACACTGCTGTCCCTCTTAAGTGGTATCTCATACATACTTTTCCTCTCTTTTTCTTTGTTTTCTTTGGTTAATTTGTAGTTGCATCATCTTTTTAAACAACAATTTTTCACCTGAAAATTCAACCTAATCAATTTGCACTTAAAATGATTTGAACCCAAACTGTGAGGAACAACCAGAATAGACACATGACTTTCATAGTTTCATTTACTTAATGTAGTTTTGTACCAGTGCATGACATACGGCAGCATGTACGGATTATAATAATTGTGCGAAATAAATTAACATAAACAAATATAAATTGTAATTTTACTCATCCATCTATATAAATCATATGCGTATTAGTTATACACATAGACATACACATATCAAAATGCTTATACAATATGTGTACAAAAGTACTATTTCTTTTCAAACTCAAAACCTTCTTGTTCTAGATATGAACACGCCTAAAACCGTCCCCAACGGGTGTTTTTTGAACTTGATGGGTGTAACATATGAAAATTCGAAAACCCTAAAATTAAATGATATCGATTAATTATGTAGGTTTTCCTTTAAAACGAGTTTAATGCATTTTAAAATTTATTAAACGATAATTATTTTTAAACCAACATTTTGTTTTGGTAAATAACTACTTTTAGTAATATTGGGTGTGTATATATACATATATATGCTAATAATAACAGTTTTATTAGGTTATAACAATTTTAGTGTTGATTAAAATTTAAAGTAAACTATGAGGTTTATTTCATAAATTGTCTAATAAGTTAGGGGAGAATATGAAAATATAAAATAAATCTTTTGATTTATTTTCACATCGTCATCTTCCCTTCCTCACATTTACATTCCTTTTTTCGTAGCATAATTTCCGTAACTGACGAAGTGATTGGAGTCTATGATTATTTACATTATTATTATCATTATGAGGTTAGTAATGAGGGGGATCCTTCAACCATATGGATTGCTCCATTTTCTGGTCACGCAATTTAACACACCTACACCCTCTAGCAAATTCTTTTGAACCTCCGCCGCACACAAACCTACCGCCGCCGCTCGCCAAATGAATCGCAACCGTCGTGACAAGCGCCGTCACTGTACCACCTCTGCTCCCATACGCTACACACGAGCCAACCACCACCGCCATTATGTTTCGTTGCATCCGGTGAGAACATCACCGATGCACAACACCACGTGTCCGTCCGCCGTGGTTCAGGTCGCTACCGCCGCCAACGGTCTCAACTCACTAATCAGTCTCTGTTGCCGTTTTTTTATACAGTTACCGATCATTGCCACCTACGGGTCCCCGGTTGATTGCTACAATACACTTCCGGTTAACGAGCACCATTTCTCTTGTCTTGAAACTTTTCGGTCACTCATTATATACTTACAGGCGGTCCTCGTCCCTGCAAGGTTGTCGTATATGATTCGGGTGAGACGTTATAATTTTTGTCAAGTTGCGAGCTAAGCTTTTAAGGTACGGATTCTGTTTTTCTTTCATCGTAGTATACTTTTATTTTCGTTACTAGTTGGTACGGATTCTTTGGTCTTCTCATCAGAGTATTTATTTATTATTTTTTTTATCATATACGTTACTTTGCAGTACGGATTTTTGTCTGTTTTCGTTTCAGTTCACATTTATTATTTGATAAGTTCGTAGTAGCATGCAATACCCCGTAGTAATTGTAATCATTGTTGCATGTTCTCGTTAGCATTATGTTCAGTTGCCTGTAAATGGCTTTAGTTTTTGGTACTCTGTCACCCGAGCATGTTTGGTTTGGTTTGGTTCGGTTCGGTTCGGTTCGGTTCGGTTCGGTTCGGTTCGGTTCGGTTCGGTTCGGTTTGGTTTGGTTTGGTTTGTGGAGATGGAACAATGGGTGCACGTCGTACTCACCGTCTCGGTGCATGGACTAGCTAGCTATGTACCCCTCTGTTTAGGCTCGTGGGTGCTTCTATATTACGTGACTTATTTTATTGATACATGTTGTCACATATGTCTTGTCTCTGTTACCATATGTCTAATATGTTTATATGCATCTGATTGTGTTCAGTATCTGTTTTGTATAAGTATTGGGATTCAAGTTACATAAGTATTTGTTTCAGTGCCAGAATTTCAGTCTCTGTTTTCATCATTTGTCCGATGCCGCCTCAGTATTGGTTTTAGAACTGTTTTGTTTCCGGTATCGGTTTGCATAATCTTTACAAGTATTAGATTACTATGTTTTCAAAACTCAGGTTATCTAAACTATTTTGTTAATTAAATATATATTTTTTTTCAAATTAGAAAGATACTTGTTTTGACTAAATAATGATTGTTACGGAATTCGAGTTATCATTAGATCTTGATTTAAATCTAAATGTTTATTCATTATATAGTAATTTTGATAATTTTCTTGTTTTAAAGGAATCGGGATTTTTAAACAATATTATATTATAAGTAAAACTATTTGAGAGAAGGAAAATTGTTTTTGTTTCAGATGTGGTTCAATGTCAGTCTTAGTTCAGCTTCCGTTATGTAGTGTTTCGTTCTCATTTGTTCTTCTTTGCATGTACTTTTGATTTCCCCGTTACTGAGCAACTTTTTGGCTCAGCCGTATTTTTCTTTTTGTGTTTTTCGTATTTGTTTTACAGGTAATATGGGTTGATCTGGGATTTCAAGTGAGGAGAGTTAGGAAGTTGCTGGCCAGGATTATTTATTTCAGTAATGTACTAAATGGAATTAGGATCTTTTACTTAATGTTATGGATTGGTTTTTAGTTTTGATATCTGTAATAGTGACACGTCAGCCCTAGTGGGGTTGGGGTGTTACAATGGGTGACAACACGTGGCACCAAGAGATGAATATATTTTCCACGAACGTCATGTTACAGTCTTGTCTGTGAGAGAGTTTTAGGGATAGCGTTTGTGGTGACGGATGGCTACGAACTAGTGGGTAAGGTTTTTTTTTTTTTTTTCTTATTCCTCTTTTAATATTTTTAATAATTTGTAATATATATGTTATATATATATGCACACACTTATAAATCTTAATAAAACCTGAGAGATTATATAATTTATGATGTGGGACATTCTAATTTAAGTGGTGTAGTACTCTAGAACCAAAAAATTAGGAATTTAAATCATGCATAGTGTAAATTGCTGTGTACTTATTTAGCTAATTATGTGATTGTGGCTACTGAAATCTTAAAATCTATAATTTTCAATCATATACAATATTAATATATTATATTATATTATATGATATTTGTATCTTACTTGTTTGATATTAAAAATTAAATAAGCTTATTTATAATATAACTAGTTTAATACCCGTCCGGTGGACGGGTTACGCTAACAACGTAACAAACAAAGATAATCTATATTGATGGTGTTTCGGTTTGCTTCTCATTTTCTTCTTTTCCATCTCCTATTTGAAAAGGTTACAATCATCTAACTTTTACTTTTCTTCTTTTCAAACCACTAAAACTCATTCTCAAAACACATTCCGGACTGCCAAGTCGCACATCCTGTCTCCAACATTCACATTCCGGACTGCCAAAGTCGCAACAGTTTGAATGCTCCCGCTGCAGGGCCTCCAAACGAAGTAGTTAACCTTCGGGATTGCCATTCTACTCCATAAAAACATTTAATTACTTGCAGCCCCGTCAAAGCTATCTTACAGGCTAGAGCACACTTAACTGAGAATACTCCACCTTGCTGTTACCTGTTTTCCACAGCCACATATCATTGTCGACATTTATGTTTTGCTTAAAAACCTAGAAAAGACTTTGGGCCCCAAATTTCCCAGGTCCAATTTTAAGAGAAAGTAGACTTAGTATATTATACTTGCTTTTATCATATATTGAAATAATAATGTGACTGTAGTCTCCTGGTAAAAATTGTGCCCAAATTAAATTAACCCCAAGAACATGAAATCATCAATAACCAATGCTAAAAGGTCAATTCATTACAATTAATCGATTAAAAAATATTGGGCAAATTCACATATATTGCGTATATGGTAGGAGACACTAATTCATAGCATAATCTTAGTCCAATGTATGCATCTTATATATTTTTATACTCATTAAAATGAAGAGACCAGTACAATGACTAAGGTCTTTATGCTCACATTCAAAGAACCAAAGTCCAAGATATATCCTGTTGACCATTGTTGCTTTTCCTATATATTGATTTATAAAATTTGTGAAGAGAACATCCATGCGCATGTTGACTACTGTTAATCCTGGTGACTTCCGTTGACTGTTGTTGACTTTCCTTGCATAACATCTCTTATGCAAATGTACTTTTTGAATATCTGTTGCACCAAAATCCTCATTATTTGATATATTTAATAAACTCAGGTACTCAGTTTGCCTGCAGCTTAACCCACATCCAAGAGTTGACTTGTTTTGACTTTTATGCTCATCCATTTAAGAGTTAAATCTATGTAAGTGCTTGCTAAATAATGTAACACAGTCTTGCACACCATCCCCTATGGGTTTGGCTTTGGGCATTGCCCCTCTGGCGTGGCTATGAAGCCTGGCGTGAGGCGCGGGGGGGGGGGGGGGGGGGGGGGTGGCTGGGATTGGCTGGGCATATTTGACCCAAAAAAAAGCCACGCCACCTCACACCCAAAAAAAGCTACGCCCAGCCATGTGGAGCCCACCTCCGCCACATGTCAAAGCCAAGCCCCACTTTTAAAGTTCTGGTTACAGTCTACATCTTGTCAAAACAGTCTTAAGCTTTCCTAACAATAACACGCATTTTTCTCATGTACTCAACCTCATCCCTGGTGCATTATTATTAGCAATGCTCTCCTAACCTGTCATACAAAGCATCATCACTCAATACTTTTTATTTTACAATCATATAAAGATGACATAGCATTTTAGAACATATCGTCACTATTGATTCATTGGGATTAGGGTTGAGCTCAGTTCCAACCAGTACTGAGGTACCGGTACCAAAAATCCCAAAAAATGAGTAAGGGTACTGAAAATACCCGGTACAGTACGGTTTGGTACCGGTACAGACCACTATTTGAAAGTAAAAACCAGTAAATACCACCGGTACTGTAACAGACCAGTACCGAAAAAACTAAATGTTGGTACCAAATCGGTACCGAAAATTGAGTCGGTTCGGAAAATTCGGTACCGGTTCCGAACCGGATACCGGCACCATTTTCTCATCCCTAATGGCTTCTTATTCCCATTCTACTCTATATTTGGCTTTTAGCAAGCTGTACACATATTAATATTAAGAAAATACACATACTATAACTTTATAAATATATGTAAAAAAGATTTTAAAGAAGTACCAACCTTTATTTCATTTTCCATCTCTAGAGTAAATCATTATTATCTGCAACATTTGACCTGGATCACAAAATATTTAACAAAAAGAGCAGTTATATATTATAATACATTTGACCTGGATCACAAAATATTTAACAAAAAGAGCAGTTAAAGGACATCGCCTGAAATTTAGCTGAAACTTAAAGGACGTAAAATGCAATTTACCCTATAGAATATACAGAGGTGATATATATGATTACAAAAACCAACACTATTAAAGAATAATTTGCTTTTTGAACAAAACGATTTAAGGCATTTTTTGCATTAAAAATAGACTTTAAAAGGCTTTCGCACCGTTTCCTTTTTAGTTATTGGTTTTTGCCCGTTTGACATGTTAAGAGATTAAAAAACCAATGCTTCAGTAAATAGGTTGAAATTGCCATCTATACAGAGAAGAATAGTAACTCAATAATTTATCTTTTATGTACAAGATGTCTTAAACGCTCGAATTCTCCTGCAAGAACAGCTCCCATAAAGTGCTCAACTTCAATTTGACAAGAACACATGTTTTAAATATAAGTGGATTATGTTGATGAATTTAAACTTGGTAGCAAAGGTGAGACTGAAAGAATGTAGGTCGGTCGATCATACTTCTTTGAGATGCATGCAGTCTCGTAATATCATAACCTCCAGATGTTTTCCACCACCATTGGCACTAAGGTTCCTGTAATCCAAACCTTTAATTAATATTATACAATTAAAGATGGCAAAAACAGACAGGTTAGGACTCAAAAAGTTGGTAACGGGTCAAAACACGTAATATCAGTACGGGTCGGTGTGGTTGGGTAAATGGGCCTTATTAACCCATTCATAAGTAAATGGGCCATATAAACACCTCTAATCCAACAGACAAATAACTCATAAGTATCATTTAGTAATTGGAGTATAAGGTTCCCCTTACTTCAAAAAGGCACCCGTGAATGAATAAGACATTGAGAAATCAACAATTTTCAATTTGCGAAGCCCCTGAAACATAGATTAACACATTAGACTTGAACTTATTCACAAGTTCAAGCTCTTTATCAACATAAAGTTACTGTATATAAAAAAGAGAGCGAACAATGTTAATTATATGGTAGAAATACTTCTGTGATATTTGATCTACTTTGATGTACTTTTATCACAAGTATAATCAGATATTAAGATATAAAAACATTCATAGAAAAGGAAACCCAATTAGGGAAGAAAGTTCTGGAAACATACCTTGACCAGCATACGGGCCTTGTAATCATGCAACTTGAATCCTTTTAGTGCCAAGGTTGTTATATTAGGGCAACTGTGCACGAATTCATAGCAGGTTGGGTGTTTCAAACCATCATCTCTACCTGTGTATCATAATACAAATTACACATCATTAAACTTAAAACCAAAGCGCCAATTTCCCTCTAGATTCCGAAGAATTCTTTCGCACAACATATTCCTTTAACCATTTATGATATATTAAACGCTTTTATAGTGCCAAAACTGATGCTAAAAACAGAGAGTTTAAATACAAAAGGCTATTAACGTGTGACGGTTAATACCTAATTTGATTGTAATACGCCCTTGTGCCGGCTTAATGCCAGTCCTGAACATACATTAAGCAATACAGAAACTTAAGTTTTATGGTAGATTAAGCAGTTAATGCGGTAAAAAAATCAGATATCGGTCAAGCACCGATATTTGAGATATTGGTAATCGCGGTGGGATATCGGTAATTTTGGTATCATGCTGAATTTATATAAATAGCAATTTAACACTAACAATCAATATTTTTATATATTACTGTTATTTTCCAAAGGTAGGAAAAGAAAAGGGAAAAAGTGTACAAATATTGAATTACATAGCATTAGATATGATGTTTGAGTGTTTTCATGAAGCACATAAAAAGAGAATATAAGCAATGAGAAAAGGCCAAAAATAACAGCTAGTTATCTGAGTGGTTTCGACACCCAACCTTATTCAACATATATAACAGAATAGAAAATGCATAACATACCGGTCCAAAAGTTGAATCCTGAACAAAGTTGCTCACATTCTCAGCTCGACTGCATAGAACTGTATTCAAAAGTTTGAACGAATTTAACCACAACGATCATCACCGAAAAGCTAATCAAACATATATAAGATCAACCTTCTAAACACCAATTCCATTAAAGTTAAAGTGTTAAACAACACTCATCTTTGCAACTTTCCTTGTTTATTAGGCAACACAAAGTGTACAGAGTACAGATAAATGAAGATTAAATTAACCTGATCTGCGAAATCCACATTAAAAACGCTTCCATATGTACAATACATCACATCATGTCAGATTCCTAACTAACTCTATCATGCGCATAATTTCCTAACTAACTCTATCAAAACTTAAACTCCACCGCTAGCAACAACTCCTAGGGTTACATCTTACAGTGTCCACAACACAGTATGCAGAATAATATCACCATCTAATTCCATATTCATACAAATAAGCATTGAAATCATTTCCGTATGAAAACAAACAGATCAGACCAACCAAACACATCACGCGCTTAATTTCCTAACTAACTCTATCAAAACATAAACTCCACCGCTAGCAACAACTCCTAGGTTTCCAACTTACAACATCCACAACACGGTATGCACAATGATCTCACCTTCTAATTCCATATTCAGACAATTAAGCATTGAAATCATTTTCACATGAAAACAAACAGATCGGACCAACAGAACACATCATGCGCATAATTTCCTAATTAACTCTATCAAAACTTCAACTCCACATCTAACAACTCCTAGGGTTACAAGTTACAACATCCACAACACAGTATGCACAATAATTTCACCATCTCATTCCATATGTATTCAATTATGCATTGGAATCATATTCACATGAAAACAAACAGATCAGACACATAATCATAACTGAAACTGAAACGACTATAAGCAAATAATCGCAACGAAAACTGAAACAGACCTCCGTATATGTTCCGAATGATTTCCTGTTGTTTCTCCACCGGCTAACCTTGCATTTGACATCACAATTGATGATCCGGCAGTTTATAGATATAGAGATAGATATTAGGTATACAATAACAACTGATTGTTGCGGTTTGTATAGATGTGGAGATGAAAGAGAATTGAAGAACCTGATAGTCGTAGAATTTGACAAGGCGAGGCTTGCCTTGATCGTTAATTACAATAACCGCTCGTATCATCGCCGGCGATTACGTCACTTTCCGGTGAGATATTTGTGTTGTGGACTCGAGGTTTGTTTGGAAGGGGAAGTTAACGGAAAAGGACGCAATTGGATAGAGAGCGATGGAGGGGAATGGGGGCAAAAATGTAGGTTTGAGATACATCAGGACTGCTTTAAAAGGAAGTGTACATGGAAGTTACAATGGAAGTTGCAGGAACGTGGGGAGGAGACGACGTGGGAGAGATGAGAGCATAACTTCCCTAAACTGCCAGTATTACAGTTTTTTATTTGAGTTTAAAGGGTCAAGATCAAAAGTTGATGAGTTTAGATGGCTAAGATTATTCTAAAAGTTGGTTAGACTTAATGGGTTCCATATATATATATAATTTGAAAAAGACAAGGATGGTTATAGTAAGGAATTACTGTTTTTCAAAATTTGTGAGGATGATTGTGGGTTTTATTAACGCAAATGGCCGTGTCATACCAATGTCGTTTATGCATACATCTCACTTTGTTACATTTAGAAGCAATTTTGACATTTTAAAATCATTTACATATTATATGTACCTTTGATTTCAAATTATTAAATATGTTCGCAGTTTACTAGTATTCTAAACTAATAAGTTGCCAATGCTAAGATGTCATGATGCTTTCTGACCATGTACAGGGAACGAGACATATCTCTTGATGGAGGGAAACAAAAAGAAACTTCATTGTAAGTTGATGTAGTTAATCGTATATATAAGTGAAAGTGTAAATACAATATTGCTTAACATATGAGTGTACGTTGTGACGTTATGCACGTTGTAAAATTCAAAACCTTGATCATGCATGTTGAAAAACCATAATCACGCATGTTATACTTAGGTAACGAAGCATGTTATAATTATGTAATAAAGCATGTTATGGTTTTCAACATGCTTGATTATGTCTTTTTAACATGCGTGATTATGGTTTTCAACATGCGTGATTAGAGTTTTGAGTTTTACGACGTGCGTAATTTCACAGCGTACGCTCGTACGTTAAGGAATATTGTACGTTAACCGGACTCTTTATATAATTGAACTTTTTAAACCTAATCTATTCAATAATTAAAATGCTAAAAGAAAGAATAATGAAAGTTAATTTATAAGAAAGAAGCATCTGAAAATCTAGACTAATTCATAATTGTTCTTCATTGAGGACCCATTGGGATGGTGAAACGCGTTGCTCAAGAAGGAAAGATCTTATTGACACTCTTTATGCCGCACTCCCTCCAGGCACTGTAAAGTTCGGCTGCCAACTTGAATCTATAAAACTTGACCCGCATTCTAACAAACCAGTTCTTTGGTTCATCGATGGAAGCTCCTTTGTAGCTAAGGTATATAAGCTTGATCTGGTGAAGAAGTGTGCTACAAGTTATTATTCTTCCATTTTGTGCTTCATTACATGATTTTAGTAGGATAATGATAGATACTTATCGGTGCTTGTAGGTAGTAATTGGTTGTGATGGTGGCAAGTCAGTAGTTGCCGATTTCCTTAACCTCAAACCTACAAAGATGTTTCTGTTATGTGCAGTTAGAGGTTTAACAAGCTACCCAACTGGTCATTCATTCGGCCACCTGTTAATTCGTTTCAGGAAAGATAACATTCTAGAACTCCAATCGATGATAACTTGGTTTTTTGGTTGTGTGTGCTACCCAACATTCGTAAAGGTTGTTTATTATATCATAGTTGTGTAGATAACCCTTTAGTATTACACAATTTATTTATGTTCTTTGTAACTATGATGAATAGATCAAAAGAATTGGGAAGATCCCGAGGCAATACGACAATCAACCCTAGAGTTGGTAAGCGATCATCCCCATGAAATTCGCGAAATGATAGAAAACACAAACATGAAGTCGTTATCTATTACACACTTGAGATACCGTGCACCATGGGACTTGTTATCGGGAACATTTAGTAAAGGAACAGTGATGGTTGCTGGTGACGCTATGCATATCATAGGCCCATTTTTGGGGCAAGGTGGTTCAACAGGGTTAGAAGATGCGGTTGTGTTGGCTAGAATAATGGCTCAACTGGGGTCGACCAGTGTTGGAAGCGGTAGTAAGTTAACAACCCAAGGAGTTGAGAAAGCGTTTAATCAGTTCGTAAAACAACGAAGGATGAGGGTGTCACGACTATCATTACAAACTTACCTCATTGGTATGTTATGGGGTACTTCTTCACTTTTAAAGAAGATTATGTATTATATGTTATTGACTCTTCTGTTTCACAACCAGAATAGTCATACTAATTATGATTGTGGTTGTCTTTGATACGTTCAAAGATCTGTTTAATGTATTACTAGGTGTTTTCTAAAGATGCTTTTGGGCGGATACAAAGATACAAACTCAATAAGTTGTAATACATATATACACACACGCTTGTAAATTTTAATAAAATCTGAGTTTATATTACTTTCAAATGTGAACTTATAAACTTTTTTAATGTATTTTAACAAATATTCGGGATTCATGCAGTATATATTTTGTAAATTATTTTTGTATTCTAGGTTAATAATATTTGATTTGTCAATACTTTAGTTTATGTAATGTTTAGTTATTGTTTGTCTAATTATTGGCTTTTAAAATGTTGAATTTTAGATTTTTTTATTTATATATAATAATTAGATGTATTGTATTATATTATATAATATCATTATATTTCTTGGATTCATAAGGATGTAACTAGTAATAAGACTCACGCGCGTTGCGGCGCGAGTACATCGCAAATGTTGAACATATTAGTCCGATCATTATGTCCGATTTTTTTTATTTTTAAAAAACCATATGATAACGTTTCAACTGAACTCAATGTTACCTATATAGTATTACAGTTAGATCAAAACGTAAAGTAAATCTTATACCGTATAATGATAACATATTATATGCGACCCGACTAACTTGAATTTATACTATCAAGTCAAAAACTATCGAGGGGTCAAAGTGACATTTTACAAAGTTCATAAAAAGTTACGGGGTTAAAAATTAAATTTCCTAAACTTAAGGGCTAAGAGGTGGTAATAATGAAAATTTGACAAAGTTGAGGGTAAAAAAGAAACTATAACAAAGTTGTGGGTATAAAGGATACTACCACAAAATTAGAGGGTAAAAAGCAAATAATTTTTTTGTCAGTGACGGCCACTGACTTTCTACTTTAAGAGTATATAGAATATCTTATTCTATATGGTGTTATAACTAAAAAGGTTATTAAAATAAATAAATTGGTTATGAAAATTATAGAATAATTGTAAAAGTTGATAGTAATTGAAAAAACATGTATAGTATAGAATCATTTAGTTATAAAACTTGGGATGATGATTGAGGAAGTTACTAAATCGCTAATGCTTGAATCGTACCAAGATGCATAGAGGTTATTTTGTTGTACGTAGCAATGGGATAACATATCCTACGGATATTGTCAGCCACAGGGACGAAGCTATGTATATAGCTCCGGGACCCAAATAACTATGAAATATTATTTTAGAGATAGCCAAAGAAAATTTGAGATTTATTTAGGTCTGGTCTATTTGCACACGCCATTTGTCTTTTTGCACACCCAAAGCGTCGCGCTTTGGCCAAAGCGGGGCGCTTTGGGATATAGTCAACAGACAAGGTCTGTCTGTTGACTATAACAAACAAGGTCTGTCTGTTGACTATATCCCAAAGCGTCCCGCTTTGGCCAAAGCGCGGCGCTTTGGGTGTGCAAAAAGACAAATGGCCAGTGGAGATGAGTTTGTGTTGTTTTTTTTTAAATAGGTGGGATGTGGGTTAGTTTGGTAGTGTTTTTTGGAGGAAAAAATTGTATTTGAGTTTTATTATTATTATAAAATATTAGTATTACATATAATTCATAGTTGTTTTATAATTACGTTTTTTATGTCATTATTTTTATAGAACGTATAAAATATAAGTGCGTCTTTATAAACTGTTAACGTAGTTTATTTTGTTAAATTAAACGAACACGTTAAATAAAATGTACAGAAAGCCATAAGAATTAAACGTAAACAATCCAAAACCAACGTGATGTAAATAGAAGATTAACTGCAATATATATATATATATATATATATATATATATATATATATATATATATATCAGTTTGTACATACAAAACAAAAAGGTACAACTGAGTACATAATACTTAACAAAACACTAAACAAACAAACTAAGGTACTAATCCTCGTGCGGTGAGGATGGTGGGAGGGGAAGTGGAGGCAACCCAGCGAGCTCTCGTAGAGCAACGAGCGTCTCGACGATCCAGTCAATGCGTGCGCCCTGGCGTCTGCGGGTACTGTGGCGGCTCAGGAGCTGGCTGAACTGGTGGTACCGGGATCTCCTCGACATGCTCCTCCTGAGCCGGATCCTCGAATACAGGCTGAGCCTGAGCCTGAGCCTGAGGCTGAGCCTGAGGCTCGCCCTGAGGCTGATCGAGGCCCAGAGCCTGTAGCTGAGTCTGCCGAGCGGCCTCCTGAACATGAGGAGGGGCTAACACTCCACGCCTCACCTCAATAACAACCGGGATGACCTCCGGCAACACCTCCGGATGCCAAATCAGCCCGTCACGACCCTTAAACCTCAGACCGACATCAAAGGTACGAGTGATCTGCATGCTAGATACTGACGCGCGGCCCAACGTAGTCGACGGGATCGGCGCGGACAGCTCCGGATCACTCTCGGACACGATCCCTAGCGAGCGTGCAATGGCGGTGATGTATGAGCCACCGTGCAGCTTTCCGCGGAGCTGCCGGTGGTATGCTGTGGCAAAGTAATCTGCCAGGGAGCCTGCTAGATCGCAGGTCTGGCCGCGAAGTAGGCAGTATACAAAGAAAAGGTCACTGAGGTTGACCTTCTCCCTGCTGGTACCCCGCGGCACGATAGATGACGCGATAACATGGTGCAGGTATCGGTACAAGGGGTCTCTAATGGTGGTGGCCTTTTGCCAGGATTTCCCAAAGGGAACCCTGGAAATGGCCCTCAAGAAACTAATAAGCGTCTGCCTGTCCATCGCCCTAACCTCCTGCGTATATAAATCAGTATCAAGCTCGGGCTCTGTGTACAAACCTGTATGGACAGCAAACTCCCGCACACTCATCTCAAACTGCTGACCGGCGAGACGGAATGTAACCTCGTGGACTGGAAAATCCGGGTCCTCCACGTAATCCGCCGGATGCGGCGCGTATGTAAACGTAGAAAGAAACTCGATCGTAAGCTCACGGTACGAGTCCTCCATCGCTATCTGAAATAGGCGCGACCAAGAAGTATCTAGTCCAACTAAAAATTTAAAAAAAGATAATAAACAAATAATATTAAATAAAAGATAATAAACAAATAATATTAAATAAAAAATAGTAAACAAATAAATAATATTAAACAAATAATATTAAACAAATAATAAATAAATAATAGAAAAAAAATTAAACATGAACCAAAGCGCCCCGCTTTGGCCTCCGCGCGGCGCTTTGGTTCTTCGTTCTCAAAAACAGAACCCAGCCAGCTGATCAAAACCCCCCAAATCAAAACAAAATCAAACATAAAAATTTAACCAAAACAATAAATGAAGTTCGATCGTACCTAATAGCGTTTGAAATCTGGAAAAACACGATCGCGAGTTGAGTGTGTTTAATCGCACCTTTTGTGTGTGTGTTTGTGTTTTGTGTTGAAATGGGGGAGAATCCACCCCGCTTCAGGTTAAACGACGGACCAAAGCGCCCCGCTTTGGCCATAGCGAGGCGCTTCGGTTCATGTTTAAGGGCAAAGCGCCCCTCTTAGGTCAAAGCGGGGCGCTTTGGGCCTTTTTTAAATTTTAAAAAATTGTTTTTAATTCACAAACGCGTCGATAATAGTCTAAATTTTACGCTTTTTCCATTATACATCATTTTTTAATATATATGGACTATACTGCAAGTTCCGGATCAAATCGGTTACGTGTGATGTCTTATTCCATTATATCGTATCATTTTGGTTTGAAAGCACAAGTACTGTTATGTGTATCAGCCGCCTACCGTACATGTACATGACGTATTTTTTCATTAATTGTAGTATTATGATGTATATTGTTATTTTGGGTCGTACAAGTGCGTATTGAATCTGATTGGGTCGTGTCGGTGACATTCGGTTTTTATGTGATGTAACGCATATATTGAACAAACACAAACGTGATTATTATTAAACATATTTAACATACATATTGAACATATGGGGTTACATTAAGGTCAGGGGGACGATACGTAAGCATTTCGTACGCGTTGATCTGATCCCTGTATAATGTATGCCAGGCTGCTGCGCGCTCTGTTCTGTTCGCTGTCCAGAGTAGGTTTGGGGGAGGCATTGGATAACATCCTCCAAGCTCTACATGTATGAAATGCTCATCGTCGACGAACACAACCGCAACCACCAGGTGAGGTTGCTCAGCTTCGTTTGGCCCGCCCAGCAGAGGGAAAATTGTATCATTCCCACGAATGTCGAAGGTATGAACAATCACACCGTATCGTTGGGCAATAAGAAACCCCGTCTCAGGCATCGTCATGTAATTTTCGATACCTGCTCGTCCCACCCCCTTGAAATCGATCCGTCTAACCAGCGCATCATAATGTCCTATGTTTTCCGGATCGAAAAACTGCCTCCAAAGCGATTCGTTCTTACGTAACTCCATTTTAAGTTGTTTTCGGATCATCAAATACGTATTTTGTTTCACTCCTAACCCAACAGCCACCGATCGAAACCCACAATGACCATCTGGTTTCACGTCCTTTATTCTCACGATGTATGGATGGATCACTTTGGGAATCTGAGATGCGTAGTTGCGGATCGCTATATCCGTCTTAGGACCGAGCTTGATCATCGGGAAATCAGGGTGTAGGTTGAGCGGTTTGGTATTCTTTTGTCTTCTAGAATCTTGGGATGAAACGTACGAGCTGTGACGGGGAAGATCGTCTGAGGCCTCGACCCAAGTTTCTTCCGACGGAATGTACGAGCTTTTTCTATCGGCTTCAACCTTCCTTTGTTCATGCGTTTTCAATGTTGGGCGACCACGAGTTTTCTTCAGAACAACAGGAGGTTTTTGTTATTGTTCCCTGAATTGAGGATTTGCTGAAACTTTTCAAAGAAGCTCCTTTTCACTTGAGGGGGTGTTGGATCGATCTGTCGTTTCAATTTTTCAAATTCCGCGTCTACATCGATATCCTCTATCTTAGTCCTTGCAGGCTTGAAGTCAAGCTTCTTCCAGAACACGTCTATCAAATTGATACGGATTTGCTGACCTGTGGACGAAAACAAATTTGGTGGCAAAATCATAACGACAAAGGTCAAAAATATTAATTACCGTTATTTTCCAACTTTTCCAAAC
Source organism: Helianthus tuberosus (assembly GCA_030545235.1). Taxonomy (NCBI): domain Eukaryota; kingdom Viridiplantae; phylum Streptophyta; class Magnoliopsida; order Asterales; family Asteraceae; genus Helianthus; species Helianthus tuberosus. The sequence continues at coordinate 163,483,845 of CM060358.1, forward strand.
GACAGGCACATGGCAAACCACAGCTGGTAAAAAGTTGGCAACCATAGCTTGCACCGTAGGCTCTCAACCCGTCTTCCTTACGTTTTAGTTCCATATTCAAAAGCTCAATCGCAAATATTGAAACCTTTCTGAGAATATTTGCAAGCATGGGATGATCCTTGTGGTGCTTCATCACTTTTCGGAGGCTTGTTTCAAAGCTATTACTAATCTCGGCGTATTGTCTATCAACAGCATGATCAACATACATTACAAGTTTATCCAGTGTGTTGCGATGACTTGGAAAGTGACTTTTTAGTGTTGCATGCATGCCCTCAACCCTGTTGGTCGTAGTTTGGTGAAAGTTAATAGTTTTGTTAATCCAGCAAGATACAAACTTTTCACGGTACGGATCCAACCAGGATTTCATCAAATAATCAAAAACCTCTGAAATTAAAAAACGTAAATAGTCAGTTTTTGTTATTATATAAAATTTGAACATAATTATGTAAGAAATACTCACGTTCACGGCCATCTTCTTTCAGCTGTGCTTCAAGGTTTTCCAAGTTAACCTGTATATTTCCTCGGTCGTAGACTCGCACAATGTCCAAAATGTACGTACGAATTATTTCCACTGCTTGTCAGAGAATTTCCTCTTGCTGTTCTTATTAATATTTTGTTGAATATGGAACCGACAAAGATACTTATGCGCTTTTGGAAAAACTTGTTCACACGCGTTAATTAGCACAAATTCCCTGTCTGTTAAAATCACGCGCGGTTCCATACATCCTACCAGCATAGACTTGATCCTCTGCAACACCCATAGGTAGTTCTCTAACTTCTCAGCGGAAATTACCGCACAAGCAGCCGTAAACGATTTGTTTGTCGACGTCATGCCTACGACCTGAACAAATGGCAGGTTGTACATGTTCGTTTTGTAGGTGGCGTCAATCATTAGCACATGCGGGAAGGCACACCACATAGTGAATGATTTTTTGTGAACAAAGAAGACATCTTCAACTGGTTCGATATCTCATTCGTGCGCATGTAATAAGTGTAATCTTTTTCGAGAAGAATGTTTTCAAGTTTTTGCATCGGAGACTTACCGACATTTTTTCCGGCGTTGATCTTCTGAACAGCGTTGTGTATATCTTTCGGAATAAGCTTTCTAGCCGGATTGTTTTTCGTCAGCGTTCGCCAGATACTTTGGTTAGGAATATCTTGCTCTGCCAGCTCCTTAACCAGTTTTGTATCCTCCGAAGAAAGCCTTCTCGCATACGCGTGACCCTCTAAGTTTTCAATAGGAGTGTGGTTATGCTTCGCCTTCGTCACCTCGATCCTCCAAACACTTTCGGATGATTCCGAAAACCCGATCATCTCGAACGGGCAGCCTATTTTCTTGCTACCCGTTTTCCTCTGTGTAGCTATACTCTTATGCTCCCCACCAAGAGTACATTGAAACCAAATCTTGTAATTCCCTCCTCTTTTATTCGACCTCTTAATCACAATGAGGTAACCATTGTCTTTTGCCATGTCTTGTACCCAACGCACCAACTCTTTATGCGACGAAAAGGTCTGCGCTGTATCAAACGAAAATGTAACCGGGTAACAGCCTTTCTCGTCAACATACACATTCTCCGGCTCACCATCGTCACCGAGGTCCGAATAGACTTGATGTTCAAAGCTCTGTTGACAACCGTAACTGTGATTTGGATAACACTCCTGCTGTACAAAGCTGTGCTCGTCACCGTAACCGAAATTCGAATAACCTTGTTGTGCGTAAGGGTCCTCCACAGGGGTATTCAAATCCAGCGTCACCGTGTTATCACGATAACGAATGCCAGATACAACCTCTGCCTCCTTCAAGTTGGACGAGACCGGTTTCTCATACGAGTCAGAAATAGCGGTCCCCTCGTAAGAATCAGGAACAACTGACTCGTCATAATATGGACCGAAAAGATAGTTGCTTAACCACGACATCGTTTTTTCAAGACACGTAACTAATACAGCAAAACCGCGCGTTATTTTGAAGAAACACAAGTAATTTGGAAATCGACAAACAACAAAACCCCCGTATGTTTGTAAACAACATATTGAGTGTTTTATGTCTCGAATGCTAAATGTACGTCTGAGCAGCTTGCTTTTAAAAGTGAAAATTTGGGGTCGAAGCGCCGCGCTATGGCCAAAGCGCGGCGCTTAGGGTTAACGACAAACCTCGTAATCAGCTTTATGTCTCTCAAACAGTAACTCATGTCTCAAACGTCAATCAAGTCACCTTTTGTCGAGCTAAGCACCGCGCTATGGCCAAAGTGCGGCGCTTTGAGGTGTGAAAATAATTTTGGCCGTGTGTAAATAGCATGACCCTTTATTTATCAACCAAATTATGGAAAACTATGAAATGTATCTAAATCAATACATATACATTATTAATAAATTATTCGCCGCTATCTAACTGCTGTTTTAGAAAAAAAAATGATTTTGAGATCATCCTGGACGTCCATTTTGAGCAGTTATTTGTGAGATTAAATCTCAGCGGTATTAATTCCCAAAATTTGGCAGTTTTTTTTTTTTTGGGTGCGGCAGTTGAGCGGTTCTTTCCCACGTCCCAGAATCATCGCCGAGGAGCGTCTTCTTAGCCTATATAAGATGCAGACATCTCGTGTTCAATTGCGTTTTCTTCTTCCTTCTCCATCTTTTCTGTCGTCCTCTCACCTTGCCGACTCTATCAATTCACCTATGGCTTCCCTATGAGCCCTGCTTCTTCAAAATGATGAAACCCTAGAAGCGATTATGATGTTGCTGATGAATCTCAACCTCAGGTATTGTTACTTTCGTATTTTTGCTTACTTCGCAATTGAATTTAGGGTTCACAATTTCACATACAGTAGCATCCTCCAAATTCATAATCACTTTCGATTTCCACAAATTTACATATTCATAATTAGTACAGTATCGATTAGTTTTAAATTTGTAATGTTAATGTATTACTTTTTCATTCACTTATTGATTCACAGATGTGTACATAGCCGGAAGTTACAAAAGGCACAAGTACTGATGATGGTGCAGGATTGGAAGCCATGTTGTTGCGAGGTGCGACTGAGTTCAGATTCTTCGGTGTTCCTATTTTCCAGGTTGATTTTTAACTAATTTTTTTGTACACTTCACTAGACTCTAATGAATCTGATTTTAAAATTGAAATATTAACAATTTTAAGTTACATTAGACTAAAAAGACATTTGGGTGAAACAATCTCAGTTATTTATGAAGTTAAAAATGGCTCTTTGGTTTCCAAAAATATCATCATTATTTTAAGTTACGGTCATGATGGTTTTGATGAAATTGTACTGATGCTTATTCTCATTTATATGTAAAAGGAAATACGTTTGAACATGAAAGGATTACAAATGGGCGATGGGTTAACGAGTCACATTCAGATGTGAATCAAAAGTTTCTTCAGTTATTGGCGATATTTAATACTGCTATATCCTATGTGGATGAGGAGACAGGGAAGGTGACATATGAAGCGTAAGTAAACACTATACTCACCCCGGAATCCTGGTAGTTTTAAAAGGTTGTTTGATCTTTGTTCCAATGTGTTTGTTATAAGTGATATTTTTATCACAGGTCGCAAATATGATAAGGTTCTTGGTCGATAGCTACAACAAATCAGTTCCAGCTATTTTGGAATTCCTTCGAAGGACCACTCGTATCCTGTACACGATTCTCTTCTATTGTATGTCAAGTACCTCTTCTCTACTGAATCTGTTGCCTTGGATAGGCGTTAATTAAGAAATCTTTATCGATTATCACTTTCTTTCAGCATCAAGTTGTGTGGTTATCTAAACGCTATGGTATTATTCTTGCAGCAATAAAATGTCATCATATATGTATCAGTGGTTAAAAATATCAGACTGGATTGATCTAGATGGTTTTTATTGTATTCTTGACAATCTCTGGTATTTGTTTGTGTGCAGTATGTTGATCCCATTGTTGATAGATTGGATGAAAAGCCCTGCATAAGGTATGGGCTATCAAGGGCTGCAACCAGATATCAATATGGGAAGCACTATAGAGTATGTTTCTACATTTATTTTTTTGGTATATATTATCTTACATGGCAGTTGATTTTAGCAACATGCCCCTTTCGACTAAGTTATATTTCTAGCAGAGGTGGCAAATGAGCGGGTCGGGTGGGCTGGTTATTAGTGGTTAACGAGTCACAAAACGGGTAGTTCTCAAATAGACAAATACATGATGAAACGAATTGGGTTGGGTTGGGTTGATGGATGCCCCATTATATTCACGTAAAATATTGTTTGATACGGCTGGTTACCACATTTTATTCACATAAGATGTGTCATTGCATGAAATCAAATATCGTTTCTTGTAGGATTTGTCGAAGCTGAACAGAGATCCAAGAAGGGTTTTGTATGTGAGTGATAATGCTCTTAAGAGTTGTCTTCAGCCAGAGAACTATGTACCAGTAAAACTATGGAAATGTGAAGCTAATGACACAACACTTTTGGACCTAATACCATTTCTTGAATGTAAGCACTTGATTTTTAATAACAAGTTGATGTATCTATGGTAATTGAATTTGATGTTGCTTTTATATTGAATATTGCAAAATATGAGCAAAAGTGTAAACTACGTATTGAATGGAACATTGAAAATACAAAGAAAATAGAAAAAGTAAATATTTCAAACTTGTGTTTTGCATAGAAGAGAACTCGGGGTTCCAAACCGTGGTTACCAAATTTCTTAAAAAAAAATACTTCTTTAACTCATTTTAAAAGCTCTCCTACAACTGAAAAGGTTATCGCTTTGTTCCAAAATCAATGCAATTTTCCTGTTTCCTAGAAGTTGAAGTTCTAGATTACCGTTTAGCTTGTTGGTTAAATGTTTATTCATTAAAAAGGTATTATGTTATAAATTAAGGGTATTTTTACTTTTTGTAAAAATTATTTTTTTTTCATGGTGTATAAGTTAGTACAACCTTTCCTCTTGAGATGTTCCCCTAATGTTGTCTAAAGATCTATGTTATGATGATTCAGGAAAATGCAGGAGCATAAGCAACAAAGGGAGATATACGGATAAATACATAGATAGTATAATCCGGCTATCCACAATGGATAGCACTCATATTGAATACTCACTAATAGAGGTGGCATGTTGGTCCGGATAATTACAAGTCAAAGGCTGGCTTGGGTTGACTGAGAACACCTTTTGTCCATTTCAATTGCTGAGTTGAATTGTGTGTTTATAATCTTCTTATTCGATTTTCATGTCCGATTATGCAACAGTTCTTGTAGCATGTGAGGTAATTAACACTGCCATATGTAAAATGTTGTTGTTGCAGGATGTAGACGCGTTCAAGACAATACTAAAATCGCGTCTGAAGTTGAATCTGCAAAATGAAGAGGATTCGTTCATCCTGTTTGTGCTCGAAGCTGCATCAAACAAGGACCAAGCGAGAAAGATGACAAAAAGGTTGAGTAATTGATTAAACGACTTTGTAACAGTGCCAATTTCAACAACTACGTGGCATCGTCTGTGTAGATACTATATCTACAGATAGTTTTGAAAAGGAATCAACATGCATTGTGTCCGGTTTTAATCTCACATCATTAAGGGTCACATGTCTAAGGCTGATGAAATCCAGTTTGTTGCACCAGTTCAGAGCAAGAAAGATAGGCTTGTGTTCATGACTAGAGTGACTCAACATTTTGAGCCAGTAGTTCGTGTTCCAGTGGTCATCAGAAACAAAGGGTGTGGTTCTCATTTTGAGCAAGCTATGAGTCAGGCGGAAAAGATAACCAGGATATGTAAAATCTATAAGGAGCCTGGTCAGGACACCCGGAAAAGAAAAGTTTAAACCGAAGCCGAAACCATCTCTTGGCAAAAGCTCATCAAGGATCGACACTTTGAGATCATAATTTTATTTAAAAATTATGTTTTCTATGTTTTTAGTTATTTTGGGAGCGCAAACGGTTTGTGTTTTTATAGTCGTTTTCGACACGGCGGTCGTCAATAAATCAATAAATCCGATGTCTTTATTTTATAGTTGTATTTCAAATGTTACTTGAATCATTATTAACTTTAAGTGGTATTTGTTATAATACAGTTGTGTTATATGAGATTGCTCTTATCTTCAACAGGTTGTTCACCAACACCTTACACGATATATTCACTTATGTCCATTAGATAATAACTGTTATTAAGGACGTGTTCCAAGCATGTGATGATGGGGCGTTTATCAAGCATGCTGCAGGGAGTTTAATTAGTAGTTTATATTTAAACAATTGTGTGTTTTCTTTGTCTTTATGGGAGAGTATAGACTTGACAGGTTGGGATAATATGGGTTAGATTCTTGAGTTTGGGGATGAGCAGGATTTGAGATGTGCAAGGAAGACGCTGGAGGCGATTATTTTCACAGCTGTTTGGTTGTCTGTGTGATTGTGTTTTGGTAATGAATGAATGATATTTGTTGTTCAAGAAAAAAGAAATCTTCTTTTCTTTCTAAACCTAATCTTCAAGACGGGTTGTGGCATAAGGTTATTTGGGCGATACATGGGAACTCTCGGTCTTGGGTCTGGTATAATCAGGTAAACGGTCATGTTTTATCGAGTAATCGGGTCGGGTAAATGGGTATACTATCAAATCACGTACCCGTCCCAAACTCGCGAAAAAAATAAAAAGTAATCCCCATACACCTCCCGAATGTCTCGGGTTTCGGGCATTCCCATCGGGTTAGGATTTAAGTGCTACCTTAGCTTGGACCCGAGTTGGTTGGTATCAATTTTGGCTAGGTGATAAAGTTCAACTGTCACTTTCCTTTATGAAAATACCACATAAATTCATCTTCTTTTTTTGGCTAATATGTATGTATTGGCATATTTAAAGGTAAATGGTTAGGAAATTGATGAAACACTGATTAACACTACGGTTAATCGGTGGGGTTACTTCAATAGTGGGTTCAATCTCCTTCCTTACTCACTGGAAATGGCTCGGTTCCTGCAAAACAGCAATACCGTTAGTCTCGTTAAGAGGGGAGTATGGGGGTTTCCCTCTTAACCAGGCTCCGGCGTGAGAATAAGTACTGTTCTGAGGGGTAAATAACAGTGTGTGTTAAGTGTGAGAATGGAGAGAGCAAGATGATCAACTTGGATGGTGAAGGGTCCTATTTATAGCCGGAGGGTGAAGAAAGGAAGGAGCAGCAGTGCCCGCGGTAGACGCGCGCCAGCTGTCCGACCAAGGGGAATATCCCCTTGGTCTCCTCTGCTGCGGTCAGTGTAGTGGTACACGTGGCGCGCCTGCATTTGCCTAATTTGGAAACATCGTACTGATGTTGTCGGGCTGCTCCCTGACCTGTTGCAGGTCCACTTGGCGCTTGATCCCTGGTGACACGTGTTGTCCTTTATGTCGGATGGAGCATCTTTGGTGTCACCTGGATCTTTTCCAGAAGCTTCTGGAAGCTTCTGGATGATACGGTTGATGTCCACGCCATGTAGGATGGAGAAAGTGGTATGGTCCTTGCCATGTTGGCAAGGAATTGGGACCATACCTCTTCAAGTCCCCCCAGTCCAGTGTGCCTTCTAGGTGAGTTGATCGTCTAGGAGGGATTCTGGACTTATGAAGGTAGTGTTTGTTATGATGTGGGGTTGTTTATGGTTTTCCTCACGGATTTGCCCCTGATAAGCACATGGCACATGGAGTCCTGCGCATGGGTGTTGCCTCTTTGCGGAAGTGAACCAAGAGGACGCATGGCGCATGGTTTTGACTCCTTGCGGAACTGAGCCAGACGGGCGCATGGCGCATGGCACATGGTTTTTGACTCCTCGCGGAACTGAGCTAATCGGACGCATGGCTCATGGCGTATGGGTTTTGTCTTCTTGCGGAAGTGAGTCAAATGGACGCATGGCTGCATGGCGCATGGGTTTTGACTTCTTGCGGAAGTGAGCCAAATGGACGCATGGGTCATGGCGCATGGGTTTTGACTTCTTGCGGAAGTGAGCCAAATGGACGCATGGGTCATGGCGCATGGGTTTTGACTTCTTGCGGAAGTGAGCCAAATGGACGCATGGGTCATGGCGCATGGGTTTTGACTTCTTGCGGAAGTGAGTCAAATGGACGCATGGCTGCATGGCGCATGGGTTTTGACTCCTCGCGGAAGTGAGCCAAGAGGGCGCATGGTTTTGGCGCTCTATGAGTGTTGGCTTCAGGAGGAAGCTTTGTTGTCTTGGGGAGGAGTGACTGACGTGACTGTCTGATGTCAGGCGAACAGGCGCCTTTTCAGTCACATCAGTTGCTTTTTCGGCGATATGTCAGATGTCTGTTCACCTGCTTCCGGAAAAAGAGGTGCCGTCTTCTCTCTCTTCTGACGTGTTTCTCTCCTGTTGGTTACTTTTTCAAACCCTGACTCCTCCACTACCCATCGCATTAAATGCGATGGGTATAAGTATATGGTGATTCCTCTTTCTTCAACACTTTCTCAAAATTCGAATTTTGAATTCCAGGTTTCTCTCATCTTCCCTTATCTTCTTCCTGCAACTTTTGAGTTCATCTGCTTTCTCCTTCCGTTTTTCACGATGTCTACTTCGAATCCTTCTTCGAAGAAAAAGAGGAACAAGGGTAAAACTCCTCCCGGCCCAGATCAGGCGGTTATTGGTTGGAAAGAAGAGGAATTTCAGAATCTAGTAAGGAAGATGGGTTTTCTCCCTGATTGGGGTGCTCAATATCCTATTGCTGGTTCCACCGCCATGGAAGCTCCTCCCGGGTACATGACTTTGTACGCTGCTTTTTTCCGGGAGGGTAATTTTAGGCTTCTGATGACTCGATTCACTGCTGACGTTTTGAGGGGTTACGGTCTCCATATATCTCAAATCAATGCCATCGGGCTCCCCCGTATCACCCACTTTGAGTTCGTTTGTATGGCCAACCGGTTAGATCCGACGTTTGAGATGTTCAACGTCTTCTACACTGTTACGTATACAAATGGTTTTTACTCCTTTAGTGCTCGTACCGGCGTGTCACCAGTTTGTTCTGTGCCGTTAAAGGGTATACATGACTGGAAACAGAAGTTTTTCTTTATTCGCCGAGGGGTTGTTCCTGTGGATATGCATTATAGATCTGTGGATGAGGGTATCCCAAAAGTTGATGTGGTTGCAGATTTTGCTGATCAAGACTGGTACAAGAGGTTGACCCGTAAGGCCACTCCGATAATCCAGCTTGAGGAAATGGCGTTGGTTGGCGCTGGGATGAGTATGAAGTGGATCCCTAAAAATCCGTTGGGGGTCCCGGTTTATGGTCATGAGGGCAAGTGTACGCCTCGTTCTGAAACCCTATTCTTCCTCTCTCTTTTTTTGTTGTGTATTGTCCTTTATTCTTGTCTTTTTGTGCAGTGGGTTTCACGCTGCTGAATGTTTTGGATCTTAAGGCACCGGGTGCAATGGTTGAAGCAATACCAAGGACTGATAAAGGACCTTGGTTGGATCAGATCCGTCATCGGTTTCTGCATCCAAGTGGTGAGAGTTTCGCTGCTTTCGTGAACACTGTCTTAGGTGAGGAGATTGAAAATGAGGGTGATTCGTTTGATTCCGTTCGAGAGGAAGTTATCGTTCTCTCGAGTGATGGTTCTGGCAGATCGTTGGAAGACCTAACGTCTCCTTCCGCGCGTGCAGGTCCGGTGCAAGGGGCTGTGCCAGAGCCGGTGAATGAGCCTGTTGAGGAAGATGTGGAGATTCCGGTCGAGACTGTTAACCCATTGGAAGCGAGGAGGAAGAAGAATACTGACAAGGCGGAAGGGAAGGGAAAGAAGACTGAAGGCACTTCCTCTAAGCCTCCCCGTAAGCGACCTCATACTTCTCGTACCCTTGATTATGTTGTCGTTTCTGATACGTTGCCCGGTTTAGGGGTTGGAGAGAAGCACCCTGAGTCGGACCCTGAGGACCGCGCGACTCTAACTGAGATTATGCAGAAGAAGATGTTTGAGGATAAGAAGCGAAAGCTTGATGAGCAGGCTGCTGCTGCGCTTGCATCAAAGAAGATTAAACTTCAGAAAGAGAATCCTCCCGCCCCTTCTGAATCGGATATTGATATGGGTATTTTTGCTGAAAAGCCAAGTGATTTGTTGCAGAAAATCTATGAAGCTTCTGGTATTCGCTTTTTCGGTTTCCAGTATATCTCTTTTGTTTGTCTTACACTTTTGTTTGTTCGCCTTCTGTTCTGAACGTGCTGCTCGTTTTGGAGCAGGTGTCAAAACAGCCCGAAGTGGGCACAAGATTGATATTTCTAAGATTACTCCTCCTGAGTCTCCGCCGTCGAGGACATTCGGGTTGTTTCCCCCTCAAGATACTCCTGACGGGCAGAAAAAGACTGCGGATGTTGAGCAAGTTGCGGAAGGTGGCGGTAATGCGGGTGGTGATCGCGGTAAGAATGTTGAGGTTGAAGTAGAGGTGAGCGAAACTACTCCTCATCAAACGGTGTATACCAAACGTCTACCAGGTGATGGTGGTGGTGCTACTTCAGGTGCTGTCCGCAGCCCCCAAGTTGGAAAAGGTCCTGCTGATTCATTTGATACAACGAATCCTGCTTGTGATGATCTTCCGCACGTCCCCCGTTGGAACTTGACCCAGGGTTCCAGGATGGATAATCTGGATAATTGTCATGATTTTTTCTCCATGTCTCTCCCCCCGGCTAAGAGGATGTTCCAGAAGAGGCGTCGCCGGTTAGAACTTTTGGACGAGCATGTTCAAGCTGGGGTCAATTTCTGGTCCACGTCACAGGAGATTGTTCGTGAGTGGAGAGAAATGGGGGAAGACTATCTGGAGTTTAAGAATGATAAGAGACTGCTTGCGGAAGAGAAGGAGAAGTTCAACGCTGAGAAGAAAGGTTTGGAGTGGAGGCTTGCTGATGCAGAAGGGAAACTTGCCCAAGAGAGGAATGTTAATGCTGAAAAGCAGAAAAATTGGGAAGCTGCGTGCGAGCGTACAAATGTGGAGCTTAAAACTCAACGTGACGCCATTATACGTTTGTCTGGTGAAAAGAAGGATATTGCTGAGGAGGCTAATCAAGCGCGCACGGCGTTTGAGAAGAAGGAGAAAGAATTCGTTGAACGCATCGCTAAACTGGAGGTTCTTGCGAGGCAGTTCGAAACCTCTGAGCGTCTTCTTCAGGAGAAGACTGTTGAATGCACAGCCTCTGAACTCCTTGTTGAGGAAACGGCCGCTGATTGCAAGTGGTTGCTCTCTCGCGCAGTGCCTCTGGTAATCTCTCACTTTATTTGTGTGACTTTTACGAATTGTCTCTTAGTTGTGTGTTTCTTGCAGATTGCTGATCGTATTGTCAAGTCACATGAACTGGCCAACTACATGTTTGAGTTGGGGCAAGCGGGCTATAATAGCGGGCGTAAGGATGGTTATATCGAGGGCAGGGCTGCGGCCGCTAATAAGGAGAAAGAGCATCGCTTTGAGCTATGGAAGGAAGACTGTGGTGCGGCTTATGCTGAAAAAAGACAAGAGTTTTCGTCTTTGGAGTTTGCTGTGGTTAAGGCCGCGAGCAAATTGGCTAGAAGATCGGACGGTGTCGCGTTGTTAAAGAAGGCGCTTGGCGATGACGGTGGTACGACCGGAGGTGCTGGCTCTAGTCATCCAGAATGAAGGTTTTCGGCCTGCGCGCCGCGTATGACCTACTTTGGTCTTGTAATCGTTGAGATGTTTGTGAACAATTATAACTTCTTTTATCGGTCGTGTTATTGGATAATTTGGTATGTTTGACATTTGATATATTAATATGTGCTTTCGCGTCGTTGTGAATTTTGTTGTCGTCATAATATGTGCATGTAAATTACTTTGATTCAGGTATCACGAATGAATGATGGCGCTGACAGGCTGTGTTGTGTTTATTACAACGTTTTATTCTGTCGTTTATGTGCGCAAGTTGGTTCGTGACTACGAAGTGATCGAATCTACAGGTTATTGTGTGGACCCGGCTGTGCTCAGCCTTGGGGGTGCTTACAATGTTTGTTTGTCCTGTGTTCGATGTTTTCGTGTTTATGTGGGCACGAAGTATTTGTTTGGCATTTGTTAGGCTTTAGTTGTGTGTCTGACCCGGCTGTGCACTCGTTTGTGACAGGCCTTGGAGGTCTACAACGTTTCCTAATGGTCGAGCCAGTGATGTTTTCGTGTATGCCCAAAGTAATATATGCAGTTATGACAAAGAAATTTGCATGATAGAAAAGGTAGCCAAACACTTCTTGTATTATCATAAACGTGTTGGCGACTTGGCCATTGCTATTACAAGAATTTCCTTCACAGGTAACATTTTCTCAGCTGTTGAGCGTTCCATGTGCGAGGAACGTCTTTGTTGTCGATGGTGCGCAGCTTATAGGCTCCCTTTCCGAGCACGGCGTCGATGACGTATGGGCCCTCCCACTTGGGAGCCAACTTCCCGGGCCTCTCTGCATTTGAGGCCTCGTTGTCTCTGAGGACATAGTCTCCCGGGTTGAAGATGCAGACTCGGACTTTGGAGTTGTAATATTTTTCCAGCTTCGATTTATATTTGGCTTCATTGATTGCTGCCATCTCTCTTCTCTCTTCTAGGAGGTCAAGGTCGATCCTCCTTTCTTCTTCATTGTTGATCATGTTCATCGAGAGCATTCGGGGTGACGGCAGTCCTATCTCTGCTGGTATTACTGCCTCTGACCCGTAAACCAGGCTAAACGGTGTTTCCCCGTTGCTTGTTTTGGGCATCGTCCTGTGTGCCCACAAAATGCTGGGTAGTTCGTCCACCCAGCCTCTTCTCTTCTCTCCTAACCTTGCCTTGATTCCATCGACGATGCTTTTGTTGACGGCTTCAACTTGACCATTCCCCTGCGGGTGTGCGACCGAGGAGAAGGTATGCTCGATGTGTAGTTCTTTAAACCACTGTTGGAGGTTGTCTTCGGCAAAGTTGGTTCCATTGTCCGTGATGATCTTGAGGGGTAAACCAAAGCGACTTATGATTTGCTCCCAAATGAATTTTTTGATAACGGTGGCTGTGGTTGATGCGAGAGCTTTCGCCTCTACCCATTTGGTGAAATAGTCGACTGCGACTATTATGAATTTGACCGCACCTGGGGCTTCGGGAAAAGGTCCGACCATGTCTATTCCCCATTGTTGAAAGGGCCACGCCGTAGTGACTGGCACCAACTCGTTTTTGGGGCGCATCGTTTTGGGAGCATGTCTTTGACATCCGCTGCATTTCCGCAACTCCTTGACCGCATCTAGATGCATTCCGGGCCAGTAATACCCCGCATTCATGACCTTTGCGACCACCATTCTTGGTCCGGCATGTATGCCACAGATTCCCTCGTGCACTTCTCTGATTAAGTAGCTTGCGTCTTCGGGATCAACACATCTTAACAAAGGCCCGAGGTATGATTTTCTGTACAAGATCCCGTCGGCCATCTGATAATGTTCGGATTTATACTGGATTTTCCTCGCCTCCGCTTTGTTCTCCGGGAGTATTCCGGATTGGAGGTATGCTATTATCGGGGTCATCCAAGACGTTGTTCCAAGTTTCACGACGCTTACTTCTCTCAGCGGTACCGACGGGTTGCTCAAAACTTCTATGCGCACATCCTTTGCTAGGTGTTGAAAACTTGTAGAAGCGAGCTTACTCAGCGCGTCTGCTGGTTTATTCTCACTTCTATTAATGTGGTGCACCTTGTAGGAATAGAAGTTTTGCAACAGCGTTTTTGCTTGACCCAGGTAGAGTGCCATTGTGTCTCCCTTGGCTTCATACTGCCCGTTAATCTGTCCGGCCACCAGCATGGAATCTACATGCGCCTCGATGTGTCTTACTCCCATTTTGATTGCCAACCTTAGACCCGCAAGGAAAGCTTCGTATTCGGCTTCGTTATTTGTGCTTTTAAAATCTAGGCGTATGGCGTAGGTGAACTCATGTTTGTCAGGGCTCACTACGGTTAACACTACGGTTAATCGATGGGGTTACTTCAATAGTGGGTTCAATCTCCTTCCTTACTCACTGGAAATGGCTCGGTTCCTGCAAAACAGCAATACCGTTAGTCTCGTTAAGAGGGGAGTATGGGGGTTTCCCTCTTAACCAGGCTCCGGCGTGAGAATAAGTACTGTTCTGAGGGGTAAATAACAGTGTGTGTTAAGTGTGAGAATGGAGAGAGCAAGATGATCAACCTGGATGGTGAAGGGTCCTATTTATAGCCGGAGGGTGAAGAAAGGAAGGAGCAGCAGTGCCCGCGGTAGACGCGCGCCAGCTGTCCGACCAAGGGGAATATCCCCTTGGTCTCCTCTGCTGCAGTCAGTGTAGTGGTACACGTGGCGCGCCTGCATTTGCCTAATTTGGAAACATCGTACTGATGTTGTCGGGCTGCTCCCTGACCTGTTGCAGGTCCACTTGGCGCTTGATCCCTGGTGACACGTGTTGTCCTTTATGTCGGATGGAGCATCTTTGGTGTCACCTGGATCTTTTCCAGAAGCTTCTGGAAGCTTCTGGATGATACGGTTGATGTCCACGCCATGTAGGATGGAGAAAGTGGTATGGTCCTTGCCATGTTGGCAAGGAATTGGGACCATACCTCTTCAGAAATCATTCATGTAGTGATATATATGTTACTCTGCAATGATGTTATTAAAAAGTTAATTGTGTGAGAGTTGGAGGGGTTTAATCATAATCCTGTATTTGAATTTGGTTGAAGTCACGGCATAATTATTTGTTTTAGTACGACGAAAATTATGGGCCGACATGTCAAGTTCGACTTGGTCAATACGTTTTTATCTATAAGACCAAGGGGTATGGGGGCCGGCTTAGGCCCGGCGAAGGCCGGCGCCGGTCCCCCACACCGCCCCCCTTGGCCCGGCTTGTGATAACCGGCTGTAGCAAGACGAAGATGACGGGCCTCCATCTCTCTCTCTCTCTTCTTTCTCTGTACTGTCTCTCTCTTTCTCTCTCTAAAAAAACAAATAACGTATATTTTTTTAATTGTTTTTATAATAGTGTGGGGCCCCATCCTCCATCCCCCTAGGTCCATCATCTGCAAGTCCCTCCTATGTGGTGCTGACGTGACGGCCCATCCTCATAGGGATGAGCCTCCGCATACCAATCTAATATGTTTTGACGTAAAAAAAATTTCGAAACGAATCGGGTACGCCTACCATTTTCACACTTATGACTATATGACCAAACGTGTTTGGTCACAAATGACTATAGCAAACAAATTCATTTTCATTTGTTTTATGCCTTTTTCCCTAAAAAAAATACTCATATTTAACACAACTCAGCTCAACACACACCTCCCTATATCATCTCTCTCACACAGACACCAAAATCCCATTTCTCTAAATCCTACCAACAAACGATGCCGTATTGCAACGTCGGAGAATACCAGACCGGTGCCGTTGAAAAATAAAACCGAACCAAATCAAACTGTTACTAAGGTGCTGTTTGTTTTTTAAGAGGTAAAATGTCTGTAGTCTGCGTACCACATCTGCAGACATCTGTAGAAGAAGAGGTGGACCAAACCACTACAGTCTGCAAGAAGAAGGTTGTTTGTTTTTTAACGTATGCAGACTTCTAAAATAAACTGGTGGTGGTGTACGGACGGTGGTTGTGGGTGGTGGTGGTGCTGGACGGTGATGGTGGTAGACGGTGGTGGTGGACGGTGGTGGTGGTGATGGACGGTAGTGGGTGGTGGACGGTGGTGGTGATGGACGGTGGTGGTGGTGGTGATGGACGTTGGACGATAGTGGGTGGTGCACAGTGGTGGTGAACTGTGGTGGTGGTGATGGGCGGTGGTGGTGAGTGGTGGTGGTGATGGGCGGTTGTAACACCCCGAAAATAGGTTTGGTAATCAAACCACATTAATATTTATGAACGGGTAAAATACCGTTAGTGGTAAAAATTAACCCGGTAAATATTAGGATTCAAACAATTAAACCTAATATTAAATAAAAAGAGAATAAACTAACCAAGATTAGATAACCCAGTTGGTTACGGGTCTTGTGATATCAAATAAATGGATGGAAACTCCTAAATTATAAATAAAACAATAATTGAGGGACCTAAGTTGTAAAGTGGGGAAACTTGAAAATTAAAACAAAAATAAATTCCACCAAACACACACTTAGGTGTGTTTGGTCGATCTAAAAAAAACGCAGGGAACAAGAACAGGAGCTCCTCACAAACCCTAGCTCTCACTAAATTGATCAATTGAAGGCTCTAATCTGGTCTAAATCGATTTTCAAGCACGGATTAGTGATCACCTTGTTGAGGGGATCATAAGGTATGCAAAATCTTGATGTTTTGATTCATCTTGAATTTTAGGTTAATTGTGAAAAAACGAAATTTAGCTTGATTATGTGTTGTATAGATGAAATTAGAAGTGATATGATGTCTAGGGATAAACCCTAGATGATTTCTTGTTAAAATCTTGCATGATACTTGTGGGGTTTATAATCACCATTGTAGGTGATTAATGGGTTTGTAGAAACTTGATAAACACTAGGATTTTGATAGTTATTCTCGTGTAATTTGAGTTACATGAAGAAAATTCAAATTTGTTGATGCTAAATTCGTGCATGTGATGCTTTTAGGGTTTTGATTGCTAAAAATTAGTGTTATGATGTCAAGAACATGCTTAAATTGAAAGCTGAATTCAAACAGCTCCTGATCAGAATTTACAGCCGACTTGTGTTGGCTGTAACCTGAACAAAACGTGACAAAAACATGTGTTTCTTGAGTCTAAAATGTAATTCCAGGAAATATCTTTAAAACCCCACTGGAATCGCATTTTTTCGACGAAAATTGAGCGTTTTATGAATTTTTCCGTATCAATGGTTCAAGCTGCGTTTTCTGGCAGAATTTGCAGCCCATTACGAATGTCATAACTCAATTTAGGGATTTATTTATAATCTCAAATTTTTACTGTAGATAGTTTTAAGCGATTAAAAGAATCGCCAATTGGAATTTCGTCAATCGGATACACGAGGATTTTTTAATGAATTTTTCCGTAAGCTGCAGTCAGAAGTGACGAATCTGATTGCAGCTTAGTAAATGATTTTTTACGATTTTTTGGTAAAGAGTTATATCTTGAAATTTTAACACAAGGCCTAACCCTCCGAGAGGTACGCCACATAAAAAAATCATAATTTTTGAAGACTTGTAAACAGGTTAAACAAGTCACCAAAAACAGCCCATTTTCAGTGATATGAACTTGCCTAATTAATGTTAAAACTTGGCTAAACAACTAGTTATGAAACTTGATTATAATAGGTATTCGGATGAATGCCAAATAGTATGTGAAACGGGTCTCATTATAAAAGGGAACCCTTGGTTCTTGCAAAAATGAAATAAGAAACTAGTCACGATAATCGTTTGAACTAGTTAAAGAAATTAGAAGTATAATGAATTTGATGAGAAAACTAGTTAAAACGGTAGTGTAAGAATAATGCCTATCGGATATTTGACAAATTGCTTAAATGAATTGTTGAACTTGATTGTGTAATTGCTCGTGTTATAGGCCGTTTGACTTTTAAAAGTCAAACTGACCAATAATGAAATCAATTTAGTGATTTTGATATAAAGTCCGTAAGGTGAGATAGTCTTGATAATAATGACTAATCTAATAACCTTGCGAATGATAAAAGGTAGATTGACGCTCGAAAAGCTAGGTGGAAGCTTGGGTAGAAGCGGGTCAAACGGAACTAATACGCGTGGAAAAGCATAATCGGAATTCAAGGTAAGTTAAGCTTGCACCCCCTTGGCATTTACTTGTGAGTATTGATTTTTGAATTATGACAAGTACTTGAAAATACTATATTCCGGCATGATACAATGTAAGCCGGAATAAGGAAATATGGTAAGAAACCATAAACTATGGTAAAAAGGGGTAAAAACGGTAGACTAGTCGGGTGAAAACTAACCAATATGGAATTTTGAACATCACGTTATAGGGTGAACCGTAATGGGTAAAAGTGATTGAATAAAAATCCGTACATGAGTTGACGGATAGATAAAGGGTTTGAAAAGATAACCATTTGGTGTAAATCTTAACGAGTCAAATAATTCAAGTAATGCCATATAAGTAATAAGAACTCACGGTGTAAACCGGAATAGGTTTAAGGGGCGGGATGGTATTTAAAAATATCATCTTATGTTGATAAATGGTCACTTTCGGCTAAACGGGTCAAATGGTAAGTTAATACCATTTGACAATAATACTAATTGATGACCGCTTGTTAAGTGTTGTGATTTCAGGAAAGGACATACGGTTTGTAATGCTTTTATCTAGAAAATTTAAAAGCAAAAGATATTTAAACGGGTCAATATGTTGACCCGAGCCAGGTACGCATATTTTGAATTATAGCTAGAAGTAATAAGATGGTCAAATATTAGTGAAAACCCTTCTTCGTATAATGAGGGACCGAAGTTGACCAAAATACCTATGAACACTGAACCGGGTAAACGATCCTTATGAGCCGTTTAAGAACGTGTTTTACAATCATGTAAGTTATAGGTAAATATCAAGTGGACTGTGCATAACGAAGGGGAAAGATTTAAACTTAAAAGGTTTAAATCTTCGAAACGGGTCAAAAGAATTATGCGCATAGAATGAGTACTAGCCGCGTAATTCATAAAGATTACAGACCCGAACTAAAGATTTTGAGATAAACATGTTGATGTATGCTTAATGGTCAATTAGAAACAAGTTTTGAGGTTTAAAAACTTGAACGGGTCAAAAGTCTAAAAAAATGAATTTTAAAGTTAAGGGCTCGAAGCCCATTATTTTATGAATTCAGATGTTAACTTTAACTCCATATGATGGAGGATTAAATTACGAATTCGAAAGAAATAATAATTTTGAATAATAGATAAATGAATTGGATGAAATATGTTTATAACTTGTTGTGAAACTGTCAAAACTAACTTTTATGTTGGTTTTGATTTTAGGAATGTCTTATGGAACTCCGGATGAGGATCAAGCAAGAAAGGAGAACCGAACACATGTCTCGAAGCTTCCGCAACGATCTTATTTTGTTCTAGTTTAAAAAGTGGATATTGTAAACACTTGAAATTATATTTTGGAATGTTTTTAAATTATGTAAGAAGTTTAACTTGGAAAAGTTTTTTTGTAAGCTTGCATTTTCATATAAAATGCGTATTTAATATTATAATATTGATTAATAGAGACGGGTCTTACAAGTTGGTAATCAGAGCTCATGGTTAAAGAGTAAAGTGTGTTCGGTTCGAGGCTTGATCGCAAATTCGGTAAGTACATGTATATCAATGGTTTAGTATGATTAAGTGTTGAGTACAACACATATGGTTATCGTGTAATACACGTTACACCAATAAAATCGATATAAAGTAGATATAGTCAACGAAATTACACGCGTTGATGTGTATAGTAGAAAAGCCTTGTATTATAATACGGGCATCATTAATGTCGAAATTACTAACTGTTGTAAATGTTTTAGTTGAAGGACACTCGCATATGAAGATAGCGAGAGTTTAACAAATCGCGGATTTGACGGAGGAACGGTCCAAAGTACGAAAAATAGAGCATGCTAACCAAGGGCCTAAATTGCGCAACGATCGCGAATAAGTTATTGGCAAGGAGAGCTTGTTAGAGCAAGCATTATCAGGTGCACGTTTTAAATTATTGCATGAATAGTAATATGCAACAAATACGTAGAGATTGAAAGTTGCATATGTAGGTTGAAAACTTGGAAAACCCTGAATAGAAAACCTATCCGGGATATTGTTTCCAAGAGAAACAAATAGAGGCATTACTTATATGGGGTGTAATGTGAAAATTATAAAAAGGTCATGTATACCAGGTGTTGATCGCTTACTCTGGCCAAATAAGTAGTGAACACGTGGTACCATGAACTTCTTGTGATGGACATATTTACATTCGATGTAGTAAGGACGGGGTAAATGGGACAAATTAGAAGTACCCAAATGAAACAAATGAGCAAAATACTTGATAATAATGTAAACGCACAGCCGGGTGACGGAAGCGTATTACATTAGTATAATGAGCCTGAGAGAAGGGACAAAGATCAATGTAAATGATGATATAAATGAATGACCTGAAGAAAATTCACGAAAATAAGTCATTTTGGACGAAAGAGCCATGGTTGACAAAATGGGCAAGTAAAACCAAAGTATAGATGATCCGCCGGATCATAAAAAACGAAGGTATTGCCCACACGAAAAAGATAATCAAGGTTGTTAACTTTAGTCATAGTAAAGCAAGGATGACGATGATAACCGTCACTCAGAATCTGTAAGGCCGTCAAGGATGGTCACATAAAGAATAAAAGACATGGTTGAATAAAAGCGATGGATTTCGCTAAGACGACCAAATAAATCGAAGCGATGTCTTAATGCATACCGGAAGGGTTGCAATGAAAACGACTTCGGTAAAACACCCGGTTGATGGGTAAGGATTTAAACACACGCGTAGACCGAGAAACGGGAACGCGGACGAAAGTCAAAAGACTCGGGTTTCGAGTCATGACTAAAAGACGACAAGATACTGTAAATAGAAATTTTGATAAATTACGTTCAACTATTTTGAAATTGAACGGGTCGAATAAAGAAGGAAGTTTGACATTCATAAGTGATGAAATTTCACACGAATAAATCAAACGAATTTAATAAAAGATAACGCTTGCTAATGAAAGTAAGCGCGAATCGAATAAACAAGAACGCGAAATATTAATAAACCTATGTAAAGGGGGTTTTGGGCGTTAAAAACATTAAGGTAAAAGAACCCGGGCAATGGGTTGTAAAGAAGTATAAGTACGAACCGGGAAACGGTAAGCGTGGAACAAACTGACGTGTAAATAACGTAAGGAGTCATAAAGTCGGAAGATTAGTCCGAAAGTAAACGAATGAAGCCTTAGACTACGGTCAAGGTAAACTAAAGTTTAAAAGCAAAAATAAACGATTCCAAACATAACAAGAGATGCTTTGAAGCTATATATGTATACATATATATATATATGTTTGAATATTGACACGAGTAAAAGATGATCTACGGGATCAGCATAACCTACAGGATTTAACGTAGTGTTAAGGTCTACGGGACCA